>JANHAO010014481.1:0-15305 GCA_026873985.1 Saraca asoca
CAGATTTAAAATAATGAAAACACTTTAGAAAAGATTAACAAAGATAACTATAAACAAGGACTTATTTACAAAGAATCACTCTTATGCTTCAATAATTTAAGTCTAGGAACATTAAGATAACTCTATTTTCATAGAGTTATCAGTAGCTCCCACTACTACAAATCAATCTCCTCCTACCTTGACTAAGAAACCTTCACAAAAGTTATCCCCCACTTTACTTCCTAAGGTGACCGAGGTAGTCGAGGTCATGACCCCATCCGAGCCTCTAGCCAAGAAACAAAAAGAGAACAAGGGAAAGAGGGTCACCACCACTTCAAAATGGGTGGCTCAAAAAGTCATAGTCAAAAAGCATCCATTAAGTCTTGGCCCAAACACACAAGAGTATTTTGACTTCCTCTAAAGGAATGTGGAGGTGATCTTGGGACCCCACACTAGTCACCAGGTGTTAGAAGCAGAGGAAGTCTCAAGTGGGGGGCTGATATGCTACGTCGCTCGTCATGGCCTATTGGTAAGTAATGCCCTTTTACCTTGATTCTTTTGCTCCTTCATAATCTAACTTGATCCATTTAACTTTTTAGGGTGTGTTGGGAATAATAAAGATGGGGGAAACACTCCAGGCTTAGGAGGAAAGGAATGCCAAACTCGAAGGTGACGTGGCTATTGTAATCGCTAAGGCGTTGGAGCTAAAGAATAGGATAATAAATGCTGAGGTCGCTCAGAGAGAAGCCAAGGAAGCCTGATCTCATGACATGGCAAGATGTGAGGCTGTCATAGCCAATCACAATAAAGTGGTTGAGGAGTTGTCAACAGCAAAATGTGACCTGTATGTGACATTTTGGGCTATTGAGAAAACTATGTGGTGAGCAGAAGCTGCAGCTCAGAGAGCTAAGGCTACCGAGAAGGAACTTGAAGTGGCCAGGAAGGAAGTCACTCTAAAACAAGAGGAGGTTGCTTGGGTTAAGGCTGAAACCATTGAGCTAGTTACAAAGGTAGTAGAGAAAATGAAATCTAAAACCTCTTCCTCTTTCCTATTCACCCTGTAGGAGTGACACTCAAACATGGACTTTTCCTTTTTCAAGGAGGATACTCTTAAGGAGACAAAGGCCTTCGAGAGGAGAGCTGTAAGAGCCACCCCTTCTAGTAAAGGTGCAAAGTCTGCAAGTGGGGCTTCTCTTATCAAAGATGCAATTCAAAGAGGAAACAGCCCTGTAGGTCGTGGCAACCTCTAATAATTGAACTAAGGAACACCTACTCGCCTCATGTGTCGATCCTTCCTTCCATAAGGGCTTAGCTTCAAAAGACCAGACTTATTAGGATTCGATCTTGTAATTTTATATTTTATTTTTTAACTTCATATTCAATCCTGGACTTTATTTGAATTTGCCTCATTAAATGGGGCATTAAATGAACCTTTTTATTTTTCCTTGCCTTTGCAAATGCACAATGCTAGATGCTTTATAGAAAATAACATGTAGGCCATTATAGATAGATTCCTACAAATCATAACTCAATAATTGTCAAGTAAAAAAAAGAGCACCTAATAAGTTAATCGACCTTGGTGAGCAAAATATGATAAATGATGAAATAAAATACTGAGTAGACCATATGAATTTATATAAGTCAGCAAATCATAACTACAAATGATATGTATCGTGATGAATGGCCATCAGATCGCATGGAAGTGTAACAAGTCATATGGGAACTATGCCTTGATTAGAATAAGTTGAATGCTTAAATCGTGCTTTAGCTAGCATGAGTTCAAGTGCTCAATGGGTGATTAGGTGCGCCTCGGTTGACACATCGAACAAGCCATATGAAAGCTATAAACAATAGGTCACATGAGAGCTATGAGCAATAGGTCACATAAGAGCTCTTCAACTTGTAATCCACGACAATGTATATTTATCGAGCAAGGCAATGTGTATTCATTATTTCTTAGCTAACGATAGATTGATCATACAAGCTACACCTTGGCTAGTGAGCTGTTAATGAATTTAGCATACAAGATGCCTCAACTAAAAAGCTAGTAATGCGTTTGAGTACCAAAATGAGCTCCAGGGGGCCTCAGCTAGAATGGCTAGCAATACATACTAGAATGAGCTCCGGGCACCTTAGCTCAAATGGCTGGCAATAAGTACCAGGATGAGCTTTGAGGCTTCAAAATGGCTGGCAATAAGTACCGAAATGAGCCCCGAGGGCCTCAACTCAAATGGTTGGCAATAGGTACCAAAATGAGCTCTGGGGGTCTCAGCTCCAATGGTTGGCAATAGGTATCGAAATGAGCTCCGGGGCCTTAGCTCGAATGGCTAGCAATAAGTATCAGAATGAGCTCCAGGGGCCTCAGCTCGAATGGCTAGTAATAGGTACCAGAATGAGCCCTAGGGGCCTCAGCTTGAATGGCTAGCAATAAGTATCAGAATGAACTCAGAGCCCTCAGCTCGAATGGCTGGCAATAAGTTACATACATACAGTGTTGAAAAGCTAGTTGTATGCATGTGCAAGGTGGTGTCCTGGTGTCATAGAAGGGTTAGTGATCTCATGCCAAGAGAGTTATGCCACTATAATCTTGCTACTTAATGGACAACTTGACTCCTTTAGCTTTAAGAATAACTTTCCTTCAAATGAAAAAAGGTCGAGATTGCTTCTATTTTAGAGGAGCGAGTAGAACTATAGCATCCCAATGCTCGAGGAGTCCTAGCCCTATTTATATTAAGTGAAAAATCCACTTCTTGCTTTGTGAGCTTCAAAAAGAATAATACACAATATGAGATTACCAAATTTAAATTTGAGCTCTTGCTTTCCTAAAAATTTATTTAGAAATTATATAACATTAGAATTTTGAGACTAATTTGGGATACATTATTTACATCTAAATAATGTATATTGAAAAAGAAGATTTAGAGGTGCTAGGGCTGCTGTCATTGTCACCATTGGGGCTACTAAGATCGCTGTCTAGGAGATTGCACCATATAATCTCACAGGCGACCTCTCTTGATCAAATCCTCAATTGCATCCTTGAGTGCTTGGCATTTTGAGGTATTATGTCCAACCTCTTCATGATAAGCATAGAACTTGCTTATATTTCTGAATCTACTGGGAGATGTTATGGGGGCAGGCTTCCCAAAGTTCTCCCTATCCTTTTCAGTTACAAAGATGTGCTCCTAAGTTTCTGATAATGTGCTATAGCTATCAAAGTGACCTTGACATTAAGATCACTCATTCTTGGCCCTTTTTATGGCTTGGTTTCTGGAATGGATGTTTTGATTTTCTTTCTTGTTCCCGTTATTACTCCTTTTATTCATGCTATAGCCATTTTTCTTGCTCTTCTGATTAAACTTTTTTGAGCCAAAGGTTTCTTCCCACCTGATTTCCTTGGCAACTCACTCATAAAATTCACTCAAGTCCTTCACTAGGGACTTGTATATCTCCTTGTATAGTTTCCCATCCTTATGAAGTCCAGTTAAGATCGTTGCGAGGATGCCTTCATCCGAGGGATTTTCTACATTATTGACTTTGTGTCTAAACCTGGTGATGTAATCTTTTAGCGACTCATCTCTACATTGGAATACTATTGCGAGATGACAAGTTGGTGTGAGCTGTCTTCTCAATGCCTTGTACTAACTGATGAATCTCACTTGGCATTCTACCCAACTATGAATGCTATGAGCTAGAAGATTCCTAAGCCATGCTCGTGGTATTTTCCCTAGTGTGGCTATGAAGACATGACATTTGACTAGAGAGCTAGTTGTCTGAAGATCCATCTAGACATTAAACACATCCAGGTAGTCATAGGGGTCATTGTTCCCATTGTATTGTAGGATGCTAGGGATCTTAAATCTACAAGGAAGGGGCTCTTTTTAGATCTCCTTAGTAAATGGGGTCTTCTCCTCATAACGGTCTTGTTGATCCTAAGCTACAAGCCACTTTTCAAGCTACTTCACCCTCTGAAGTAGCTCTTCGATCATAGGGTCTTGGGTCTCAGATAGACAATTGGTGGTTGGATCACTCCTATCACTCTCTTGATCATGGAAATGGCAACTAAAAGTCCCATGTTTTCTGCTATGTTCACAATCTGAGAAGTATTGATCTGACCTTCGTTCATGATGAATCCCATTTATGTCTCTTTCTTGACATGAGCCCTCGCATTGTTGATGGTCTCTATTATCACCCTTGCGAGCCCAGTGGACCTTCAACCTCGACCGCGAATCATATGAATAAATAGACCTAGCTCACAGATGTTCCCCCTTAAGGGGCTTCTCTTGCCTTCTGGCTATTAAAGCCCTCCTCCGGGCATCGTAACCTCAACTTGTTTTTGTGTGCCTTGGATCTGTGCATGAGCAAACACTTTAACTACATTGGCCAACTCTTTCACTGTGTTTTCAAGCACCTTTTGACGTTGGTGCCATACTTGAACTCTGTTAATCTTAAGAGCAATGGGTTGGTGAGGGGTCAATGGTCCCATATTAGCAACAACATCTGTTATGGGGGCGGCAAAAGCACCCCCAGTAGGGAAGGCAGAGCCCCTCAGTGGTAACTCTTGTTGCTTTGCATGATCCTCAGGTTGGCCAGTGGTAGCACCAGTGCTCCTAGTGGTTCTCCATCTTGCCATTGCAACTAAACAGTAGACCAAAGAGAGATGTAGTTAGGGTCTTCCTTCTAGGGCCAAAATATTAACGATAAAATTTGGTTCGATGAGCCCAAATCTTCGCCAACCAGAATAGTTCTTGAAACCCCCAAACTGCAGTTTGATTGGATGAATGTGAGATGAGAAGAAGGAAAGGAAGAATAGCAAAGGCAAAGAGGGTTTTGAACATGGTTTGGCCAAAGTCAATATGACTCCTACATCCACGGTGGCTTATATTAGCTTTGTGCAGTGATTTCACTATTCTGGCCAGTAATGCTATAATATAAAGATTTTACCACTATTTTGACAGAGTTTCAATATGTATTTTTCACTATATATTACAATGATCCTTCTCCCTATTTATAGAAACAATGAGAGTTACAAGTGTAATTTAACAAATTGTAAATCTATCTTGTCTATCATATTAGGCAATAAATGCTAGGCAATTCATTGTCAAACTATTGGAGGTTGATATGTAAGTTTTGGGGGGGTCGACCTGTCAGTTAGGAGAATGTGACTCTGATTGCTAATTAGACTTAGGTGTTCTATACCCAATGCCTGTGGTAGTTAGCTTGATGTTCTGAGCTCGCACAGGGTGATCTGCTAGCTATGTGAATCGATCCCATTCCTAAGTTTAGCCAAAGTATCTTTCTGGAAGACGGTTGAGGACATGCTTCATCTAGTGAGCTGAGGCTCATTTCTATTGAGCTGAGGGTCGTTGCTTTGACCTTGTCTCACACTCTAAGCTCATGGCCAGCCATCTGATGCCTTTGCTGAGTGACCTCAATGCTGGGTCATGGATAGGTTGGGCCTTTCCCCTTTGAACTTGTTAGCTGGGCTTTTGCCAACCCACTTCACATGGTATCAGAAAATACACATAACAATATAAATTAACAAATTTTCAATTATGAATACATATGCATCCTTAGCATATTGAAATGGCTTCCATTATTGGTATCAAACCAATATCAATTCATACAAACTAAATCTTCTATGCAATAATTTGGCCAAAGAAATAATTTAAAAAAAATCATTATTTTTTTATTTCTATCAAAATATTTCCTTTTAGCAAAAACTTGATAGAAATTATTTACTTTATTTCCATTGTAAAATGTCATATTTTGATGCATATCATCTCGATTCCTAGAATTGAAACCAAATAGAATTCTCACTATATGACATCCAAAGGATATAATATTTTCAGGAACAAGTAAATCATAATGATTTTTTCTTTATTTTCAATCATCTTTTGATGCTTTGTAATGGCTTCATCAAATTCGTCCTATTAACATAGCTTTTTTTGGGTATCTTTGATAAAATTGAAATTTGTGTTTACTTTTATGAATCAATGAAATGCCTATGGTTTGATACAAAAAAATTGTCCATTGTTTCTTATAGACAGAGGAACCAGTTTGACACCAAATATTCCATTATTTTTCATCAATTGTGGAAGAAGTAAATCTTAAATCATCATAATATCTAGACTTAGATCTCTTTTGAATCGAGGAAATAGCAAGGTCTTTTAGATTTGTCAATATAAGCAAGAGACAATATATTTCAATATTATTCATTAAACAATTATTTCATTTCAATTGAAAACACAAATACCTTCTTAGTAAAAAATTTAGTTCTTCTAGCTCTATGTTTTTATTAAGAAATGGAAAGTATATGCATCTCAAACAAATAGAAGAGTCATTTGATTCATATAAGAAGTAAGTTCCTATGAGAAATTGAATTTCCCAAGAAGTTCCTATGTAAACTTCACCCGAAGTACTGACAGTTATTTGATTGGCATTAAGGAAGTACAACTTCCTAGGAAGTAGAACTTCCCAGGAAGTAAGTTCCCATGTGATGTTTGGTTCAGCTATAAACTTTCCAAAAAGTATTATCAAAATGACTAAAATATCTTATAAAAAAATTATACTCTTTTTTCCAAGACACTGTATGAAGTTTTAAAAAAGCACTCATGTTATTATTATTTGAATTGTACAAGGATAGCTTTGTATTTTGTTTTATTAAAAACATAAGAAGTAAAACTTACCTAGGGGGACTAGATAAGCAATTTTTTATACTGTGTGGGAAGTCAAACTTTCCAGGAAGTACAACTTCTCCCATTTTTTGACTTAATGGCCAACCAAACAACCAAGCATTTTCTACTTCCCAGGAAGTTGTAATTTTGGTAAAACTTCTTGTGAACCAAACAACTTTAGAATAAGAGGTTCTAGTATTTATGGCACTCATACTCTTGAGTTAGTTCTACATTAGAATTACATAGGAAAAATACAAGTTGTAGATGCTAATACAACAAGTTGCAGTTACTAATACAACAATTACTAATATAGCAAGTTGCAACTATCCATACAAGTTTCACACGACAGTCACTTACCAATCATACTACAATACTACTACAATGTGGATTATCTCTAACCTTATCACACAACTTGATTATACATTAAATCTTAAAAAGAAAATATTTTAAAAGTCAACAAATACAACTATAAAATATTAAATATATATATTAACCCTTCCTTTGAAATTATGAAAAAATGAGAATTCAATTCATTTGGAATTGGTTTCTTGTTTAAAATTGTTCTTGACTCCAAATCCAAATGAATTGAATTCTATTTTTTTATTATTATTATTTCAAATGAAAGGTAAGATGTTATAAATTTGACAACAAATATGTTAACACTTCAATCACTTTGTCAACACAAAAGTGCCAAAGCCACTAAACAAAGATAAAATAAGAAATATGTGTTGAAATTTGTTTTATATTTTGCAATTAGGATCGTTCAATCATGTTAATATGACACAAATTAGAGTGCATAATACAATCACACAATATCATATTTGAGTTTAGCCATACTTGAGTTTGATGATGCATCTATGTTCTGTTTCTTGGTAGCAATCAACAATTCGCTCCACTATCTGTAATTTGCTCCACAATCAGTAATTTGCTCTTCTAATCGATTAGATGGGATCACTCTTCAAGCAACTCTAGTCCTTTTGGGTACTTCTATTGCCATTAATGGGGAGAAGCAATCTGATAACTAGGGTTAAAGAGTAAGGACCTATCATATAGTATCAAATTAGGTCAAAAAACCTACCCATCACTAGATCCTAACCCAAAAAATCCATTATAGGCCTAAATACCCGATAAGCCTAGCTTTGTGTCACTAATTTGGCTAATTATCCTGAACTACCTTATTTTAGGATTGTGTAAGTGCAAATAAGAAATCCTAATAATCTCTCACTTGGACCACAGAATTCATAAATAGAGGCCACTTTATGTAGTGTTAAGACAAAATGATACTATTACACCCATAGGTCAAAATTGAGATCATAAACATCCAATAGTGCATAATAACATATTTGATAGGGATATTGATGTCAAACATATTGAATGCCTACACCTCACCGACCAAAAAATTTGATATCCAATGGGAATATCCTTTAAAGGGAAAAATGTATAAAATGAGATTTATATACCCAAAAATTTGTGATTGTATATAAATCTCCATACAACGGTCCTAACATCCATCTAAAATACCAAATGAAAATCAACATTCTCAACATAATGAAGAGACAAGGTTGCTCTAATAACATGCCATAACTAGAAAAATTATGCATAAAATGTGGCAGGAATACTTCATTATGAACATTTCATTCAACAAATTTCATGAATATTTCATTAAACTAATCTCAAGATGAATAATTCATTTCTTTCATAACATCGAATACAATAAAACTCCCACTAACCCCAAAAATCAAAAGACTTAGATAAACCCATATTGGTTACATGATATTTGAATACACAAATTGCTAAGCGTTTGGTTAGTGGATCGCTAGCATGTGATCTGTGGAAATATGCTCAATATAAGTAACATGCTTGCCTATGTTCTCTCTCATGAACTAGTATTTCACATCAAAATGCTTCATATGAATAGAATTTTTATTGTTAAGAGAGAAATCCACAACAATAGTGTTGTCATAGTAAATGGCCAAGGGTCTGGAAATGCTTTCAACAATGTCAAAACCAATAATAAACTTCCATCATGGAGGTTACGGAGAATGACTGTTACTCTCCACGATACAACTCCTCTTACCATTATAAAGATGTATCTAGATGTCAATTTATGGTCATTTGGACAATAGCAAAGTTTAAGTCTGAGTAGCTTGTAATTGTAAGATTTCCCAATCTCTTATAGGTCGGTATATGATCTTTTGTACTGTGTAGGTAGTTCATCACTCTTTTAGCAATAGTCTAGTGTCTCTAACAAGGATCACTTAGGTATTTCCCTAGTACATTAACTACAAAAGCTATATTAGGGCATGTACAAACCTAAGCATACATTAGGCCACCTACGACTGATCCATATGGGACATTTCTCATCTTTTCTTCTTCATTGTCATTTTAAGGACATTGGGCCTTTGAAAAAATCTCACATTTCTAAATAAGTGAAGAAGCAGGAGAACATTTTAACATATTGAATCTCTTTAGTACCTTCTTAATGTATGAATGTTGAGATAAGCCAAGAATACCCAAAGATCTGTTACGAAGGATCTCAATTCCTAAGATAAATAAGGCATGCCCAAGATCTTTCATTTCAAAGTACTTTGATAGCATTTTCTTTGCCTCATTCAATATGATCATATTATTACTCCCTAGAAGAATGTCATCAACATATAGAACTAGGATCACAAAACTTCCCGCATGAGTCATCATGTATATGCACTGATCTGTAACATTCTTCTTGAATCCAAGAGAAGTAATAATCTTATCAAATTTGAGATACCACTGTCTAAACATCTATTTCAAGCCATATATGGACTTTTATAGTTTGCAAACAAGGTGCTCATTGCCCTTATCTTGGAAACCATCTGGCTGTCTAATATATATTATCTCTAATAAATCACCATTCAAGAAGGTTGCCTTGACATCCATCTAATGCAGCTCCTAATCATAATGAGCTACCAACTCCATAATAATTTGGAATGAGTCCTTAGTTGAAATTGGCAAAAAAGTTTCTTTATAATCAATGTCTTCCTTTTGAGTGTATCCCTTTGCAATGAGTTTGGCCTTATACTGCTCGATTTGACTCGAAGCATCTCACTTGGTCTTGAAAACCCATTTGTATCCAACTGATTTATAATCTATAGGTTGTTCAACTAGATCCCACACTTGATTTTTATACATCAAGGCTGATTCATCCTTCATTGCAGTGATATATTTTAAAGAATTGGGACTGGATATGGCATGTGAAAATGTGGTAGGGTCAGAGTCTTCATCAACATCGAACTCATATTCCGACAGATAAATCAAGTAATCATAAAAAATTATTAGCTTATGAATTCTATTGGACCTCCTTAAAGGAATATCATCAATCAATTTCTCTAATTCAACATCTTCAGCTACTAGTTATGTTGGATCAACTTGTGGAATGGCAAAAAATGATTCACCAAACTATGGTATTAGCGGAAACAAAACATTGTCTTCTCTTAATGTTGTGACTCGCAATGTTTGACTCCTACTATCCAACTCATCTTTAAAATAAATGGCTATATCTAATTCAATCACCCTAATAAAATGAGTTAGATAATAAAATGTACTGCCTTTCGAGCCACTACAATGGCCAATGAAAAACCCAAAAATGGTCTTGAAATCAAGTTTCTTTGTGGAAGGAATATAAGGTTTCACCTCTGCTTTATAGCCCCAAATGTGAAGTGTCTCAAACTAGGCCTCTTACCATACAGTATCTTATAAGGAGTTTTGTGTATTGACTTACTTAGAACTTGATTCAAAACATAGGCAGCAGTCTTCAAAGCATCATCACATAAGAATTCCAACAACAAAGAATCAGCCAGCATGCACCTCACTATGTCCATGAGGGTTCAATTTCTTCAATCTATTATATCATTTTGCTCTAGTGTTCCCATCATAGTGTAACTGGCTTTAATGCCTCATTCTTGCAAATACCTAGCAAAAGGTCCAAGATTTTCTCCCAATCTGCTCATATTTGCCATAGTACTCACAACCTCTGTCGGAGTTGACATACTTAATTTTCTTTCCAATTATGAGCTTAACTACAGCCTTGAAAGACTTAAAAGTAGTTAATGATTTTGATTTTTCTATAAGCAACTCTACCCATCCAAACCTGGAGTAGTCATCTATGAAGGTAATGAAATACTTGTAACCACCCATGGGCGACAATGAAATAGGTCCACTTATATCAATGTGGGTTAATTCCAAGACATCTTGTTTTCTATCTCTTTGTCCCTTTCTAACTCTAGTAGGAAGTTTTCCCTTAATACAATCTACACTATCAAAATCTAAGAAATCCAGATCATGTAAGACCCTTTCTTTTATTAACCTCTATATCCTTTCTCTAAAAATATGTCTCAAACATCTGTACCATAACATCAAGAAACTTTCATCAACTTTGTTTCTTTTGTTTCCAATTATTGAATTAATGGAATTCAAAAAATTGGGATCCAAACTAATTTGATACAAACCATTAGATAAAGTATCAAAACCAATCACACATGAATCATAAAGCAATTCAAATTTAACATTGCCAAAATGATAAAAATATGTAACAAGGTCTAATGCAATAACTGAAATTAAATTTCGCCTCATTGACGAGATATAAACAATGTTCTTAAGTTGCAATACATATCTAGTAGATAGACGTAAAGAAATGCTTCCTATGTGTTCCACTTGCACTCTGTCTCCACATCCCAGTTGGACAATCAGCTCTCCATCATTTGGTCTCCTTAGATTTCTCAACACCTATAAAGTATTTGTCATGTGAATAGTTGCACCAGTATCTAACCACTAGGTTTTTGAAGAAACATCAATTATATTTGATTCAAAGCATACTAGAGCTAAAGGAATACCTTTCTTCTTCCATTTAACCCACTTCTTATACTTGAAGCAATCCACTTTTTTGTGCCTATACTTCTTGCAGAACCTACAATTCCCTTTGAATTGCGCTTCCTTTCACTTGCAGGGGTTATCTTTGGCTTAACCTTTCCTTTTGTCATAGTTTTGCTTACCATGTCTATCTTTGTGATCATTTCTCACCTCATGTCCTAAAGATGAACCATATTGATAACTTGAGCCTTCCCCCTTTTTCATATCTTTTTCTACCTAGTTGATAATGGAAATTAGATCATTAATCCTCCACTCACCCTTTTGGGTGTAATATGAAGTCTTCATTTCATCAAATTGAGCAAGCAATGACTCTAATGCACACTAGATAAGGAAATTCTTACCCAAGTCAATATTCATGTCTTTCAATTTGTTGAAATAATGCTCCAACTTCAAAATGTGCTCCCGTACTCCACTAATACCATCATACATGGTCTTTTCAAGCAACAATAGGTAATGGCCTTTCTCTGTTTTGTCAAATACCACAAACTTTTCAGCAATAGAATCAAGAAACGCCTTGGCATTTCCAATTTTAGGGATACTCTGCTTGATGGCCTTATCCATCATATACTTCTTAACTATCAAGCACATTCAGTTCGAATGTGTCCATTTTTCACACTTCGCTCTTTGTTTAGCACTTGAGTTTACATCAATGATAGGACCTCCTCTCTAAGTGCCAAATCTAGATTCATAACTATCAAATACATCTTCAAAGATTCAACCTAATCCTCATAGTTTGTCCCATTCAACGTCTTTATAGATGTTAACTACACAGGTAAAGAAGTTGAGGAAAATATATAAACTTTATTAATGCATGCAGATACTTTAATCATGCTTATATTCTCCTCACAAAGACAAACTATGCAATTAATCCCAATATCATATTATAAGGCCTAATACCAAAAGGGTATTTAAGATCTTACAACATAATACAAGAACTAAATACTATATCCCTAAAACCTAACTGCGATAGGGAGTTTAAGATTTTAAGAAAGTAATATTTAATCTTACACTTATGTTATCACTAACTTGTTACATTAATAATATTATACTGGTAAGGTATTTAAATATTATTAACATAACCTTCTCCTAAGTCCAATCAACATTTTAATCATTTAATTTCTAGAAATTTTGTATAATTGGACCCATGATAAGGGAACTCACAATTACACAAAATCTCAATAACATAACACAAGTCAAACAATTCCTATAAAATTATTTGTTATTCATATAGGCATGTCAAAATCATTTTATAGGCTAAATAGTATTTAAATAGTACTACAAAATTCCATATAGTAGCTAATAACATTGGAACCATATCATAAAATTTTTATGTCAAAATAACTTCATTTAATTATCCAAAAAAAATTAGCACAAAAATTAATTAAATAATTTTTATTTTCCAAAAATCCAAGAAAAATGTCCAAAATTATCACCTCGGAGAGTGGAGGGTAACGTTGGAAAAACCACCATAAAATTGTGTCTGTAGGGTTTGCAACTCAAGCAGCCCAACTCGATTCAATTTTTAGCCATTTAGCCCTTTTTTGTCCAATTTTTAATTCCCTTCAATCCTAAACAATTAATTGCTACTACTTACCTACTAAAATTTTTGAAGAAAACTGCCCAAAATTGGTCATGATTATTCACGATTTTGGGAGCAGTATTGGCCAAAATTATGGAAAATTCCCAGGTTGTTTTATGCTTAATTTTGGTTGGAAAATCTTTTTAACTTAGGAGTGTGTTATGCAAAATTATACAAGTTAATTGTGAAAAAAAAAACTTATTTATCATATCTCTATGACTTACACAAATAGACCGAATTTCTACAATAAAAGAGCAGTAAAATTATACTAATTATTCATATAGCATCATATGATTATTCTAGATCTAACAAAACAAAATTAATAATCATGCTTTCATCAAATATACAAAACACCAAAAAAATTTGGCAGGATATTTATAATAAAAATAAATTTGATAAGGCTATAAAAAAATTATATGAGTTCATAGTGCATTTGACTAGATTTTCAAACAAATCAAATTCATCCAAATCTCCACATCTAATTAGCCATATAATATGATTTAACTGGCTCTGATTCTAATTGTTGAAATTTGTTTGATATTTTAAAATTTGGATTGTTCAATCATGTTAATGCAGCATAAATTAGAGTGTAGAATACAATCACACGATATCAAATCTAAGTTTAGCCATACCAGAGTTTGATGACGCCTTGATAGTAATCAACAATCCACTCTGCTATCTACAATTTGTTCCACAATTAGCAATATGCTCCTCCAATCAATCAGATGGGATCACTCCTCAAGCAACCCTGGTCCTTTTAGGGAACTTCTATTGCCATTAATGGGGATAAGCAATCTGATAATCAGGGTTGAAGAGTAAAGGTTCATCATATAATATCGAATTAGGTCAAAAAATCTATCCATAACCAGATCTTAACCTCAAAAAATCCACTGTAGGCCTAAGTATCTAGTAAGCCCAGCTCTATGTCATTAATTTAGCCAATTGTCTTAAACTACCTTATTTATATATTGTGTAAGTCCAAATAAGAAATCCTAACAATATGTTAAAAAGAGTAGACTCCAATGGAGATTTATAAGGCTTTCCATCAAAAAGAATTAAAGGCTATGTAAACAAGCTAGTGTGAATGTCCATGCAGCCTCCTAAGTATTTACGCTATCCAGTTTTCAAAGAATGGGCGGGAACTGGACCACTGTGGCACTATTGATCATTTTCCTCATGTGTAATAGTACGATCGATCAAGTAAAACATAAAATAAAGGTTATGCTTTAGTACCTCCACGAAAATTTTGTTTGGATTCTATGAAAGTTTAACTAAAAGTCATTAAAGCTACGAGTTATTACGTAAAATCTTACAACTTTTTGTGAAAAGTTTAATCCAAAAAATAATGATGACAGAAAAAATCAGCACTACAATTCTACAAACGATATCTGACTTCGGAAGAATCTTTCCTCCGATGCAGAAAGATAGAGTGTTGCGAAGCATCAAAGGAATTGCTTATATATCTTAGGACTTTTTTTTATCTTGTCAAAAGATTTTTTTTTTAAGAAAATTTCATTTATTTGTATATAAGTGAAAGACTTTCATACCTCTTATATATATTGTGATAAAATAAAAAGAGATATTATCATTTTATCCCCTCAAGTTTGAGAGATTATCAATTTCCCCCTTGATGTTTCTTGAAACATCAAAATACCCCCTTGTCTGTTAACTTGGAGTTAGAAGAAAGTTTGGCCAATTAAATTAAAAGTCAAATGAGTCCAAAATGAATTTCAGATAAAAGAAATTGAAGAAAGCTTTCGTCAACAGAGCCTTCAGAGCTGCCAGCTTTTTTTGATTAGGTATTGGACAAAATCATTCATTGACCTCTTTTGTAGTATATGATTAATTGTTGTAGGCAGTAGTTTCATTTAGATCATAGAGCATCTTGTCATGATTATATTCTATTAGGCCCTCTTTAAAGTGCTGTTGACTTAAGACAACTATTATTCATGTAGGTCGTAGTTTCATTCATATCATAGAGCATCTTGTCATGATTTATATTCTACACGGTCTTTCATATTATTTATATGGAGTCAACTGATGCATGTATTTTCTTGTTGGTCCAGTCATATACCTTACATTGATAGCTTATGACATTTTGATTTAGAACCTAACTTGAGTGAATGAAATCCTTCACCACTTTCTGGTTCCATACATGTTTTCAAATA
>JANHAO010014482.1:0-15288 GCA_026873985.1 Saraca asoca
GAAATATAAACTTGATCTTTGAACTTCTCCATTGTTCTCCATAGTTCTTGAATCAAGGATTCCTGAAAAGTGAGTATAACATGCTGAAATATATAGTTAGTTCAAAATTACTTTTTCAATTATTTTTCAACATTCAAAACTAGTACTAATGATATAGCTTGGGTTAACAAGTGGAACCTATGGTTTCTCTCTATATTTATATAAGATTGAAACATGACACATCCATGGAGCTCTCTATAAGGCTTCTCTCATCTCTTTAAAGTAATTAATCCATTGACTTCTTGTGGGTGTCTTATATGACCATTTCGCAACACTAAATTCTTATAAAGAATTCTTGTTTGAATAAATGCATGACTTGAATTTAATCCTAGGATACTAAAAATAACTCAAGTTAGGGAGGTGGCTAATCATCTATACTGCTAACAATTATGCACATTCATAAAACCTACATTTTCCTTCCATTCTACAATGGTGGAAGGACCTAATTGTCTCTACCAAGATTTGTTGGGACAAGATTGACATTATGCTAGATTTTCTCAAATAGCTTAATTATGTAACCATCAATGCACCATTTTACTTTGGGAAACAAAACCAGACTATAGATGGCTAGAACCGGCATGGCTTGGCCTTGTTCACTATTAATATGCTCTTGAATGAATCTCATCAAGTAATTGGATGGTAAATAATAGCTGTCACCTTTCTCTTTTATGTGTTTTTCCGATTCCTACGTTGTGACTTCCATTAACTTCAATAATTGCCTCTTAGCTCTTTTTTCATCTAAAAAATATACTTTGCTTTTCACTATATTTCTTATTTCAATCAACTTGTCATACTTTTCAATGGTTGGGGTCATGTCATGCTAATTGAATGTAAAGTAATAATAAGATGGATCCTATTGATGCAACATGACCTTCAGCATAGGTGTATTAACCAAAACAAATAAGAGATATGCTAGATTTCTACACTTAGCTTGGATTTCATCTTTCTTCTCCATATAGAGCCAAATTTTCATCATTATTTTTAGGTCATTTTGTTCAAAGTCAACCTTCCCAATTTTAGGCAATTGGACAATTTTCCCTTAATTAATACAAGCCCTTTTCTTTTGTTAGGCAGTTTCTGAATCTTATGTTACCTTCAATTGATTATCAAGCCTTACTATATGTCTAACTGAAGTCTCACCCTTTTCCATGTTTCCAATGTGAAGTAGTAGGTATAATAACCTTTTAACAATATTTGTTCATGATTGAATTATAAATGCAAGATGTAAAAAGAACAAGACAAAGAAAATATGTTAGTAAATTGCTATGAATATGGAAAAACAAGCAAAAATTCAAACATAATAGGCTATGGAATTTTTTTTTCTTATAAAAAAAATAGAACAAATCATTTACAAATTCTAAACACAATTGTATTTTTTATCCTTCTTTGATTATATTTCATCTACATTTATGACTTCACACTTGAGAATTCAAATAAAGGAAAATTACATTAATCTTGTGAGGCCATTGTATTGTTTTTATAAATAAACTTCCATATCCTATATATATTGAAAATAAAAAGATTAGGGATAGAGCTTTCCCACATGTATCCAAGAAGGTAATAACTATGCCTAGCGTTATCTCAATTAGTGTTAATTTGGACCTCTAGTATCTAATGACTAAAGGTTCCTAAATTATTTTCACTACCACTATTACAAGGTTAGTAAGAATCCCAATCCTCACCCATGATAGACCTCTAATGGATAGGGTTCAATTTGAGTGAAAGTGTTTCACTAACCTGCATAGAGACCGACGATCTCATAAAAGGCATTGTCACTTTACCCCCTAACTAATCCTATAAAGTTTTTAAAAGTCAGGGATGGGAATTCTTGTGTGTGAGTGATCATGCACAATGTGTGACAATGAACTTACACACCAAACTATGATCATGAAAAATCACATCAAATAAATAAATTAAAAAATGTAAAAGATATAGAAAGAAAAAGAATAAAAATAAATTAACAAGTGGGTGGACAATAATGAGTTTGAAGGAAAATTACAAAAGTTAGCAAACAAAACATAATGGCTAAACCTCAATTAGTAGCCAAGCTATCATAACGTCCCAAATGGTGCATGATGCAAATGGGTAAACTCCGTGCATAAATAATGATATTATAATGTAAGATTAAAGGCATAAAATGTAAATGTAAAATGTATGTGAATTCAAACAGTCGCTATCAAACATTTTTAGTGGTGTGATTGAAACACCAAAATAATTTCTATGTAATTTAGAGTTTAGGTTCACGAGTTAATTAAGTGTAGGGAAGATATTAACACCCTACAATGTTTGTTCGTAAGGCAATTATCTATTTTTCCTTATGCTATCTTTCATTAAAAATTTATTGGTTCATTAAAAAAAATTCATTTATATTTTTTTATATCTCATCTTGTTATACAAAATATTAAAAGTGCTATATGACTTTAACAAGTATGAGTGATTGGAGGAGTTATTGATTCTTGGGGAGATGCTAATATGTTTACAATAATAACAATTAAGCGATAATAAAAAAAAGCACTTATTTTTATAAAAAAAAATTCAATTTTGAAATCAAGAAAAATTGTAATGAAAGAGAAATTCATTTTTCCTCTGAAAAGGGTATTACTTAATTAATGTTGAAACAATACTAACATTTTTCAATTTCATTTAGCTTTAAAAATTTTAAAGAAAAGCTTATTTGAAATGAATTAAGAGGTTTAATATATTTAAGGTTAAATTTTTCTAACTTCATAGTTAAATTATGATAAAATAAATACCATAAGAATATTGAAAGTCATCATTATTGTATCCACAATTGGATCACTCAATTTTGATCCATCATAGGCATGACTTAAATTTTATTGGTATGGGATATGGATTTAAAATAATGTATATAGTAAAGTTCGATTGTTATATATTATTGCAATTATAAGCGATGTTTAATTTACTAATAATATGAAACTTGAGTTAAAAAATTTTTTTGATATATTATATAAATTTTATTAATTTGACAAGTCATATTAATTTAATTAATGTGTCAAATTTATCCAACTTCATGGTTAAAATCATACAAAGGGAAGTGCCTCAAGAATATTAAGAGTTGTATTTATTGTACCTACAATTGGATTTCCCAACTTTCATCTATTGTCGATAAAAATTTATTATTTTTAGGTCAAAAGGATATGCATGGAAATGCAATAACATATTTTAAAATATGGCGTAATATGTATAATGACTTTATATGTAATAGTATTGGGGATTTCCTTTTGAATTTTTACTGACTCATCTAATTTAATTCTTAAAATATCTTTCACCTCAATAATAATAAAAAAGACTAATCTTTTTAGTCTATTTTTAGTTTATTCCTAGGATATTATACTTGAAAACATAAATGACAATTCGTGATATACTAAAATGATATATTTGTAACAATGCAATAAATCATAAGATAAATATATAAATTAAATATAGAAATATCTAAACATGAAAAGTGTATCAACAATTTAAAACAATAAAGAGTAACAAAAATATATATATTTATAAAAAGGTCACATGTGAAAACAAAAAGAAAAAATAAAATAAATAAATAAATAAGTAAACAATAGGGCTTAGATGACAAAAACCTAATATGCCTCAGTCTAAATTTTTTAAAAAAGTAAACAAACCAAAAAAATAAAAAAGAAAATAAGGGATTAAGCAAACAAAGACCTATTGATCTCTATCCAAGCCTCTAAAAAAATTTAAATAAAAAAACAAAGGGGAAAGACGAGAATAGTGATAGATGGGAATAGTGTCTCTATCATTAGTCCATATATTAAAGACATGACAAAGAGGAGTGTATTCCCACATTTCAAAAGTTAGTATTCAACACTTTCTACTCTGACATTGAAACTAAAGGTTTGCTTTTTTTAACTTTCTTTTCTCAGATTAATCTCTTTCTTTCATCAGTTTGGTTTTTTCTCTTTGTAGTTATCATTTTTTTAATAGATCCTTCTTGAACAATATGCTCATTTTTAATTTTGACTATTACTACTCTTTCTAAAATGCAATCATGTAATAAAAAAACTAAAAATGAAAAAATGAAAATGAGTTTTTCTTTGTCTCCCCTCCTTTTTACTCATTTGAAAGCCTTTTATTTATTAAAAAAAAAATTGTACTTTTGTGATTTGATTTTTACTTTATTTCTTTTGGTTATAAGTTATTTCCTCTAGTTACAGTTATAATTAGATTTTAAATTGTTCTCTCATTTGGAAAAGCTTGAGTTGTACAAGAAAGTTTAGTTTAGGGAAATTTCTTAGCTCAAAAAAGAAGTAGATGATAGTGGAGACTTGCAATTGCATATTGAGCACTTCTTAGTTGAAATTTTTTGTTTTAGTTTTGGTTTTTTATATATTTTCCTTGTATAAAGTACACTAAACTTACTTAATAATTTTTTTTTGTATTTTTTATATTGCTTTTAGCGTAAAAAATGCTATTTCATAAATTATATTTTTATAATTTTTACTCTTACTAAAATAATAAAAATTAAAAATTAATCATTTTTTGTCTTGAAAGCTTAGTGCCAATTGGTCACAAAATATATTAAACCCAAACAAAATTGGGTGTCTATATATCCTTTATGGGTTGTCATGCAAACATGCATGTGCATGTGTGGCACATAAAGGGCAGACATCCAAAGGTATTGTACTAAGTGGTACTCAAAAGAAAAACATATGAAAACGTATTTTGATATTATACATCCCATACCAAAACTAGATGATGGCACTGCTGCCCTCCTAGCTCCAGAATATAGACTAATCGATGCTAATAGTATTCATGAATGCATTGGGAGATAAATGCATACCTGATAAAGATCCATAGGGTCCATTATGTAGAATGCAAATGCTGGGAAGAAAGATTCAACCTGTCACACCCCTTAGTACACAATAACTCAGAGAGAGAGTTTCAGAGAGTTAGGGAGAGCACTAACTGAGAGATAAAAAAATCATCAATGTTTTTAGGGTTTAAGATTAATATATAATAAAACTCCCTCTCTCTCAAGTCAGTGTTGTAATAGGAAACTAACTAACCACTAAGGGGCTACAAGTTGGGACCTTTACCCAATGGGCTTGTATGCAACCCGACCAATCATAGATTACGCACAATTAACCAGGGCCCAATCTATTCTGGGCTTAGCACTGATTACTTAATTAAGTCTGTTAATGTCTTAATAATTAATTAATGCTAATTCACAATAATAATTAATTAAATTTAAAATTAATGCAATAATCTCCCACTTGAATAGCATTAATCAATTATTAGGAACAAATAACAGAACAACAAGATTTAGGCAATATTAAGCAATCAATGTATGCTAAACGATTTCCAAGATTCAAAAATGAAACAATATAGAATCACTGAATCTGATGGGGAAGCAAGTGATAGTCAACACACAAAGTCTCAAATTTGAATAGAACAGAATACGAAATTGGTCTTTCAACCACAGTTCAGAAAAAAATAACACAAGATCATTGAATCCGATAGGGAAACAAATGACAAACATTCCAACAATGTTTCAATATCTAAACTGAACAAAATCACATAGATAGTCCTAAACTAACACAAAACTCAGACTCCCACTAAACCAAGGCTACATCAAAAGATTTAACAAGACTCATATGAGTTACATGTTTCTGAAATACTCCCACGAGTAAGCCTTTGGTCAATAAATCCACTAACATTTGTTCACCAGAAATGTGAACCAAACGAGTCTGAGATTCAGTAATTCTCTAACAAATAGGAATTTAACATCAAAATGTTTAGTATGACTAGAGTTCTTGTGATTTTGAGAAAAGTATACAGTAAATGAACTATCACAATAAATGGTTAGAGGTTGTGATATAAAATTAATTAAATGCATGCCAGATATCAATTTCCTTAATCATGCAACCTAACAAGTGGCTTCATAATAAACAATGTTCTCTGCTTCCATTATTGATGTAGCTGTGAGTGTCTATTTGATGCTCTTCCATGAAACAGATCCTCCAAACATCATAAAGATGTATCCAAAAGTTGACTTGCGATCGTCCATACAAGATGCATAATTTGAATCCCTATATCCCATAATTTCAAAAGGATCAGACTTTCTAAAAGTCAACATATAATGTTTTGTACCTTATAGGTATCTCATAACTTTCTTTACAACTCTCCAATGATCCTTGTTAGGATTGCTTAAGTATCTACTAAGCACACTGATAGCAAAAGCTATGTCCAGATTAGTGCATACCTAAGCATACATAAGGCTGCCAACAGCGGAAACATATGGAATCTTATCCATTTGAGCCTTCTCAATGTCATTTTGAGGACATTGTGATTTAGACAACCTTTCACCTTTCTGTACAAGTGTAGCATAGGAATCATAAGAGTCCATATTAAACTTTTTAAGGACTTGCTCAATATAGGTTGCCTAAGACAAATCAAGAATGCAACGAGACTTATCATGATGGATTTGAATCCCAAGAATAAAAGAGGCCTCACCAAGATCTTTCATATCAAAAATGGTATAATAACATGTGTTTTGTCTTGTTCAAAAAAATCATTGAATTACTGGCTAATAGGGTGTCATCCACATAGAGCACAAGTATGACGAAACTGCTTCCACTAAACTTCTGATAGATACAATGGTTTAAAGCATTCTCAATGAACCCAATGAGGTGATTACCTCATTAAACTTCAGATACCATTGCCTGGAGGCTTATTTCAGTCCATAAATGGATCTTTGTAACTTGCACACTAAGTGCCTTTTATCAAGTTTAACAAAACCATCTGATTGGGTCATATAGACTTCTTCATATAAGTTTCCATTCAGAAATGCAGTCTTGACATTCATCTGGTGAAGTTCAAGGTCTAATCGTGTAATAAAAGCCATGATAACTTTGAAAGCATCCTTAGTCGATATCGGAGAGAAGGTTTCCGTGTAATCAATGCCTTCTTTCTAGTTATAGCCTTTAGCTATAAGTTTGGCTTTGTACCTTTCAATTTCACTAGTATCCCCTCATTTGGTCTTAAAGGCCCACTTACAACTAAAAAGTTTGTACCTGTATGGCAATTCAGCAAGCTCCCATACTTAATTACGATGCATAGAGGCAATTTCATCATTCATCCCCTCCAACCATATTAAAGGATAAGGACTTGACATTGCTTGCTAGAATGATATGGGATCTATTTCATCAATAGTATCAAATTCAAATTCTTGTAAATAAACCATGTAGTCATCTATTATCGCAGGCCTATGAATTCTTTGAGATAATAGGCTATTATATATCAACCTTAACTGAATTTTCAAGAATATCATTTCTATCAACTGATGGAAGTGGCAAAACAAGTACAAGTAAGATGTTACTCTCTTCCTATAAATTAATGTCCCTAGGCACGAGACTCCCACTATCCCAGTCATCCTCAAAATAAAATACCCCGATCAAATTTAATGACTCTGGTAGTGTGAGTAGAATAATAAAATCTTCACCCTCTCAATCCAAAACAATACCAATGAAGAAAATGCTGATAGTTCTAGCATCAAGCTTCTTCAATTGGGGGTTAAACGGTCTCACCTCTATCTTGCAACCCTATACTCGAAAGTGTTTTAAATTAGGCTTCTTTCTAGAATACATCTCATATAGAGTCTTAGGCATAGATTTACTGGGAATTTGATTTAAAATATAAATCGCAGTCTTTAGAGCTTTACCCTATAAGAACTTTGGCAAGGAAGAATGAGTAATCATACTCCTAACCATGTCCATTACAGTACGATTTCACCTTTTTGCAACCCCATTTTGCTGAGGGGTGCCAAGCATTTTATACTGGGCTTCTATACCATGTTCAAATGGAATAGGATTTCTGCCTATTTCAAAATACCTCCTACAATACTCACTGCCCCTATTTGATCTTACACATTTAATAACCTTGCCAGTCTTCAACTCAACTGCTACCTTGAAGGCATCCAATGACTCTAACTTCTCATGTAGAAGATCGACCCACCCATATCTGAAGTGGTCATCTATGAAGGTAATGTAATATTTGTAACCATCCATAGCAAGAGGAGTGATAGGACTATAAATATCAATATGTATAAAGTCTAAAATGTTCACAGCCCTACTTAGTGGGAAGTTTTCCCTTTATACAGTCAATACAAGTGTCGTAATCTGTGAAGTCTAGATCATTCAGTACACTTTGCTTGACCATTCTCTCTAATCTTTCTCTAGAGACATGACCCAAACGCCTATACCATAACATGGAAGAGTTCTCATTAACTCTTTGTCATTTGTCTCTAGTCATAGCATTAACAGGAGCACTGGAAGTACCAACTGAGCAAATATTCAAATTCAAATGATATAATCCATTCTGTAAAGAAACAGAACCAATAACAATAGAATTGAAACAAATGTTGGTCTTGCATCTCCTTGCCAAAAGGAATAACTATAATTGTCTAATATGAAACTAGAAATCAAATTGCTTCTTGAAGAAGGTACATAAACAATATCATTTAAATTTAAAACATGTCCAGATGGAATATTCAAACTAACAGAGCCTATACATTCAATTATTGCTCTGCTTCCATCAACTCCCAAGATGGCCTTCTCATTTTCACTTGGGATCCACCTATTTTTGAACCCCCTGTAATGAATTTGTAACATGAACAGTTGCACCAGAATCTAACCACCAAGAATTAGAAAATGTCTATAAACTATGGGATTCAAAACAAACTAGAGCTAGAGGGGGAATTTAGAAGATATATCTTCCTTCTCACACTTATTTTTAAGCTTAAAAAAGTTAGATATTTTATGTCTGAGGTTCTTATAATAGTGACAATCACCCTTGAAGGTAGACTTATTCAGACCTTTGTTTTATTTGCCACCTTTCTTAAATCTAGGCTTTCCAAATTTCTTTGAATCTGGTTTCTTTCCTTTTTTTTTTTGTCATTACCACCCGCATTGCTATTTGAGCCATGAGATAGATAGTTTACAGATGGTAGATGAGAATTTCCTTTTTTTGTGGACTCTTCCTCTTATGTCATTATCGAATCATCTGGTCTGCTATCCACTCTACTTCCTGAGAATTGTATGCGGTCATCAAAATATTATACTCAGGTGAAAGAGATTGCAAAATGTGATAAACCAAAAAACTCTCTCCTAGGTCAACACCATAGGTTTTCATCATCTAGTCTATTGTCCACTCTACTTCTTAAGAATTGTATGTGGTCTTCAAAACATTATACTCAGGTGGAAGAGATTGCAGAATGTAGTAAACCAAAAAACTCTCTCCTAGGTCAACACCATAGGTCTTCAACTTGCTATAGTAATTCACAAGTTTCGTTATGTGTTCCCTGACCCTAGACACTCCATCATAGCGAGTATTATCTAGCAGTGATAGGTAATAGGCTTTCTAACTCTTATCAAATTTCTTAAATTTTTCACCTACGGCCTTCAGATATTTTGCTACCGCATCCTTTTCAAGGATGTTTTGTCTAATGTTCTTTTCAATTGTGAACTTGATCACAAGTAAACAAATTCTGTTAGACTCATGTCATTACTCGTAATAAGTCTTATCAGCAGTACTGGATTCATCAATGAGATCCACTGATTTAGGTTCTCTAAGAGCCAAATCCTCTTTTTTTGATATAACAAGGTATAGATCCAGGGACTCTTTCTAGTCGTCAGAGTTAGTCCCATTAAGAGTTTTCACCACAGATAGTTGCTGGGATATAGAAACTGAGGAAGACCAAAATTAGGAAATATTGATTATGCATGCACAACATAATCAGAAACAAGATTCCCTAACAAAACTCATTTCATGCAACTATAGAGCAAAATGTTTATTATAATCCCACCTAAGGCTCCCGAATTACGATAAACCAAGAAAACTTAATGCCTACCATAAAGATTTAGCTCACTAGATTCCTCATACAAAAATGTATTCAACATCTCTGTACTGATAGGATACAAGATATGTTGAAACATTAAAATATGCTACCAGCCTATCCAATGTGGTCTAAACAATAAATTACATTGATGATGTCACATTGATAAGGTGTATACATCAACAATATAATAAATTTATAGTGTTACCAAAATAATGACCACTCATAACTATATTCGTGATAGTGAGTAGTTGATTTCTAGTTATAATTGCCCTCATTACAAGTGTGCATATTGCACAAACTTATATAGCATAATTTTGATACAAAATTTGTCAGAATATAAATACTATAAATATTTATAAATTTGTTTGACATATCAAGTCACATATCCAGGGAAAGTGAACTTCATATATGACAAGTAATAATATGTATTTCATTCACAATTTTTGTCACATGAAAATTCCTAAGATATAATATAATTTTCTACTATAAAAACTTTAGAAAAATCCAAATAAATATTTTCGGGCCTCAAAAATTATGGAAAAATGTCCATTAGATTCAACACAAAAAATAGAGGACATGGGAGAAATAATGGGCTAAAAGACCCACTTTGTGAGCCACACGTGCCAACCCTACACGTGGACTTGGAGGCTGAAGGCTGTTCATCACTTTTAACCTCCACCCGGGTCGTGCAGACCTGGTTCCAGACCCAATTTTGCTCCATTTGGGTTCTACTTCAATTCTCCTTCGTTTCTTAACCAAAAAACACAATTTTGGTGTCATTGAAACCAGAACATTAGGATCTACAATAGCCTTTTAAAAATTTATAAGAATTATGGACCAAATCAAGATTGGGTTCTTAATTGAAATAAACCTTGGTTCTACAGTAAAATCTCAATTTTTCTCTTGATTCTTAGTGAAAAAACACAATATATATGTCTATGGTTTCAAAGCATCTCAATCTATAAAAGTCCTAAATCAATTACATGAAATAACCAATGAACCAAGAGATCCTAATTTCAAAAGAATCTCAAACCCTTACATATTGAAATTTCAAATTTTTCATGCAAAATAAAGGCTATTCACATGAATTAGCATCAGCACAACATATGATAATTATTTGATTTTAAAAATTTGGGGATTTTTTATTTAAAAAATCCTTATAAAATTACAATTAGTGCAGTTAATGGACCAATTTGAGATACAATCATAAAATTACAATTAGTATAGATAATGAATCAATTTTATATACAATACTTTAAGCAAAGCTCTGATACCATTTGCTAACAATATTCATGAATGCATTGGAAGATGAATGCATACCTAATGAAGATTTAGTAGGGTCCATTGTGCAGAATGTCAAATGCTGGAAAGAGAAATTCAACCTACCTCACCCCTTAGTATACAATAACTCAAAGAGAGAGTTTCAAAGAGTTAGGAAGAGAACTAATTAAGAGATAAAAAAATCATCAATATTTTTAGGATTTAGGATTAATATATAATAAAACTCCCTTTCTCTCAAGTCAGTGTTGTGATAGGAAACCAACTGACCACTAAGGGGTAGCAAGTTTGGACCTCTACCCAATGGGCTTATGTGCAATCTAATCTATCATAAATTACGCATAATTAACCAAGGCCCAATCTATTTTTGGCTTAATATTGATTACTTAATTAAGTCTGTTAATGTCCTGATAATTAATTAATGCTAATCCACAATAATAATTAATTAAAATTAAAATTAATTCAGCAGTCGATCCACCTCAACTACGTAGAGCTAGAGGCAAACCTAAGAGAAGCAAGAGAAGGGCTCCTGAAGAAGGCCATGGTGAAACTACAAGCTCTCATAAGTCAAACACAATGAGGAGTGAAAACTGTAAGCAGTTTGGTCATGACAACCAAACATGAGGACTAATGCAGAAAAGGAGAAATAAGGTATATCAATGACAATTTATAATTCTTTTGTCACATTATTTTTTTCTATTAAAACAATTACTTTCTAATCCTTCTAATTTTCTGCAATTTACATTGTAGAGAATAATAAGTGGGGCTAAGGGGGCAGAGGAGCATGAAGGAGTGTCCATTGGAGACTTAGTGCAAATAAGGTATGTAGCATTTTTTTCTTTTTAATTTTTCTACTCCTTTTACATCTTTCTTGTTGCATCAAATATATATTACTCTGTCAACTATGGTGCATTATGCATCAGTGGATGACACAAGCTAGAACTATTGAAAGGAAGGGTAAAGCTAAAACTAAGGGAAAGGCTCATGTCACAAAGGATAAGGTAACTTATAGTAATGGAAATGCTAATCAAGAGGCTACTGTGCATGTAAATACAACAAGTCTATATGCAAATAGTGTTAGGTAAGGGTGATCAAGAAAAGCCAAATCAATTTTAACCAACTGATCGAACCAAAAAATGGTCGGTTAGAGTTGATTAAGATTTGATCGATTGTTTAGAATTGATAAAAAAAATGAGATTAAAATCAAGTCTCCGTTAATCACAAGTTAGATGGCTTCAACTGCAATTAACCGAACCCGATTGATAGTTGGAATAAAACTATGTCGTTTTATTCCTTCCAAAATTAAAATATTCAATTAACTGACCAAAAATGCTCACAACCAAGTTGAATTTTGCACTTTATCAAGTTGAGTTTTTCAATCTAATCAACCGATCGAAACCACTCACAACTAACTAAAACCAATGCTTACGATTAGGGTTGATTGAGAGTGTAACTTCAGTCAGATTTAGGTTTAAATATTGAGCCAATGATTAGAGTCAATCCATTTAAAAAAAAATGAGTTAATCGTCCTTAATCAACCGCTACCCACCCCTGGGAGTGTACATGACACTACTTTTATTGGAGTCACCTTCAACCTTATGGACCACTACCTTCACTAACTAAGGCATCAATAATTGGGCTGCTTTTTTGACTACTTGCTAGATACTGCTTTTGTATAGATATGTTGATTTGGTGTCTTTTTGAAATTGGCAATGTCAATTCAGGGGGTTTATGATTATATGTCATTTTTTTGGAATTGATGTTAGTAGGTGGGGAATTGGTGATGTTAACAAGTGCAAATATGCAATTTTTGTACTTTGTGCAAGTGTTGGCTCAGAACATATGACTTGGATCCGAAATTTAATATATGAGAGCAAAACCTTCAAGAATTGGTGATTTCATATTTAATTGGTTGTTTCTCATTTATTTACATTATATTTAGGTGCAACAAGTGCCTAAATTCTGAGTTTGTTTGCAATTTTTCCCTCAATTTTGTGCTTTGCAGGTTGCAGATTCACAACAATTACGTTTAGTAAATTTAATAAACAGTAACATATTGGGTAATTTACCCAATCATATTTTATACTAGTTATAGATAAATGAGAGAATTTACATATTTAACTTATACCAATTGGTTAAATTAAATAACTCCTAAATGTAATGCATTTAGTCCAATTTATTGAATAAATTATTTCATTACTTCAATTGATTCAATTAAATAATTCCTCTATGTAATTATACTTACTATAAGTAAATTATTCCTCTACATAATTATATTTGCTATAAGTAAATTAGATCAATTGGCCACAACATTATTTGGACAAATTGCATACAACAGAAATTCAATGAAAACACAACATACATCATTTCATCAAAATACAACAGCATAAAATTATATAACTGTTTCTAAATTTTACAAAATTCATATTGTTAAAATCCCTTAACTGTAGAGCCAAAACACAAACTATTTAAGCACCATTGTCAGAAGCAGCACGGCCATAAAGAGAATGCCTGTAAATGTTGTACCCACAATAAACATCTTCAAAACTCTTAAATCACCTTCCAATTTCAGCATGTGTTGCTTCACATCTTTAACGCCCTTTTCCAGTTTATCAACCACGGCATTATGGGGCGAAACATCAATAGTCTTCATTTTAGTTTCACCCACAACCTCAAAAGTAGACCCAGCATACCATTGAAAGAAATTGCATTTCCGTTTAGCATAGGTGAAGAACAATTGATCTTGGGTTTTTTTTTTTCTCCTATTTTAGAAATTTTAATACTAGTTCTCTTTAGCAATGCATACTATGAAGTCTCAGGGCAGAACCATCATTGCCTTCACTCTTACTGACATTCGACGAAGTCATGGCTGACCACTGTTTCAAAAATTGCTTTTGTTGCTCTTATACAAGAACGAAAAAGGGAATTATCGTCTTTTTGATGGGCAATTTCGTCCAACCACCACTCCGTCCAGCACAAAAATGGCTACAACAAGTTCGGCCTCTCCTCCAACCAAGTTGGTTCAGCTCATCTTGATCTAACAAAAATTTCATAAAACACTTATGTTTCAATTTAAAATTAAAAGGGCTAAAAAAAAGTCCAAAAAATTATTAGGGCGTAGCAAGAAGAGGATGGAGGCCCACAAAATACCGATGTCAACTTAGAAAATTAAGTCAACGTTATTCAGGGCAAGTTGGACGGAAGGGCATCTGTGTAAATTTAATGCCTCAAAATTAGGGACGTTTGTGTTTTTCCTCAAAATCAAGGGCTAGCGTGTAATTATCTATTAGATGTTACATAAGAGGCGGTAGATTTCCAGCAAGGCTAAGCCATATAACAAGTATGCAATATTAGCTGGGCCAAATATGGAAAGTTACAATCAAATTAAATCGAGAAACATTGAATATGCTGAAAGTTAAAACCAAATTAGTAAGTAATTAGAATGAAGGCACTTATGCCCACAATGTCGTGAACTTGCAATTCTTACAAAAACAGAAGAGAACATTTGGATATAATCTTCATGTAATAAAGAAGCTACAGAAGACCACTCCAGACCAGTCCTAACTGAAAAACTGTCTCAAGCACTATCTTTGCCAACCAAGGCCAGAAGCATACGTTCATAGTCCCCAGAAGTGTCACCCTTTATGGCACTGTACAAAGTAACATTATTTCTCCTATGGTACTCCTCTTTTATGCGTATCATGTCGACCTCCGCCCTGGTAACGACAACTCGGGTAAGAGCTTCTTCGTCGGTACCAAGTCTCATAATTGACTTTCGGAGAACTCTCTCAAAATATTTTTCCGGATTGATTAAGCATGTTATGGTAGCTCGTAGTAATGCAAGGTATTCATCCTTGTTCTCTGGCTTCAAACCCTGCAAAAAAACTCCAGACGTTTTATCATGCAGAATTTTATTAATTTTTAAGAAACGAGAAGACATCATTCATTCACATGGTGACTTACCATTTTTGTTTTATTATTTATTTGTCTCTGGCTTATAAATTCCATTTTATATGATAGAGCCTTGGAGCTCTAAATTAGACTTAGAACAGAAAGGGATACAGAGAGAAAGAAAACAGTGGTAGGGATAGAGTAGA
>JANHAO010014483.1:0-15288 GCA_026873985.1 Saraca asoca
AAAAGTTGAAAAAATAAAAAAGTTAAGAAATTTTTTGTTATTTTTTATTGAAATTATAGTTAATATATAATATAATTAATTGTGATATATTATCTAATTATTTTATGCAAATTTTATTTCTTCCTTTTTTATTTTTTAAATTTTTTTATTTTTATTTTATTTTTATTTTTTCATTTTTTTTAAATAAAAAAAAAAGATTTTAATAGTAGAAGATATTTTGATATTTCCTTAAACATCAAGGGAGGAAAATGATAGAATCTTAAAAAATCAAGGGGGGAAATGATAATAACTAAAAAAAATAAGAGGTATTTTGATATTTCTTCAAACATCAAAGAAAAAAATGATAATATTTCAAATTCCAATGGGGAAATAAAAATAATTCTAAAAAGAATAAAAAAATAAACCTCAATTAGTGAGTTGTAAGTGAGTAACCACTGAGCTCAAAATTAAACCCTAATAATTTTTTATATTAATTTTTTCGATAGTCTTCAAATTGCAAAACTATTTCCAAAGCATTTTTTCGGCTTCATCAAATACTTAGGCATGAAACCAATTAAGAATAAGAACGATAAATAATTCAGTTCATAGCTTATACCCCTGTAAACAATACATGTGTAACATAAAGTATCCATTCAATGAATTCTATCTATTTTTATTCCGTAATTGAACAAAAGGAGCTAATTGCAATCTTTGGAAAATGTAAAAGGTAACATTATTTAAATTAAAAATAGAGAAACAAAATTATAGTTTTGTGCAAAATCGAGCAACTAAAAGTGTATTTAAGTCTTATAATGCTAAAAAAAATCCAAAATTCATGAATAACGTAACTGTACTTTGTCAGAAAAACTGCTTATGTGAAAGAGAAAAAAAAAACTGGGAGTCATCATTGAAATTTCAATCTGAACTTGTTGCCAAGCTGTAGGCAGGAATCTTAGCAAGTCTCCTCTGCTTCATGATCAACCTTATTTGCTCCACCTGCTTCCACAGGCCTTTATTGGCATAGATATTAGACAAAACTACATAAACCCCATCATTCCAAGGTTCCAATGTTTGCAAATGTTTAGCTACCCACTCTGCCATATCCACATTCCCATATTTTTCACATGCACCCATCAAACATCCCCAGACTACTGAATTCGCCTTCATAGGCATCTCCTCCACCATTTTTCTGGCATCCTCGAGCAACCCTGCTCGACCTAGCAGATCCACCATGCATCCATAATGTTGCAATTGGGGTGTTATGCCATAAACATTCTTCATCATGTTAAAGTAATATCTTCCCTCTTGAACTGTCCCACCATGAACACAAGCACTGAGTACTCCAACAAAAGTCACGTGGTTAGGCTTCATTCCTGCCTCTCTCATACACCGGAAGCATTCAAGTGCTTCTTTTACATGTCCATGCATTGCATAACCCACAATCATGGAAGTCCATGATGACACATTCTGTTCCTCCATTGTTGCAAAAACTTTGTATGCTAAGTTCATCCGGCCACACTTTCCATACATATCTATCAGTGAATTCCACATAAGAATGTCTGTCCGCTCTTCCTTTGTGGCTTTGACCTGGAAAACACATTTATGCAATTGAAGAGCAAGGTTTAAGTCACCAAGGCTTCCACATGCAGATGTCACACTAACCATGGTCACACCATCTGGCATAAACCCGTATTTCCTCATTTCCATGAACATGTCTATTGCGTCCTTGGAAAGTCCGCTTTGAGAAAGGCCTCCTATTATTGCGTTCCAAGAACCCAGCTTTCGATCAGAATTTTCCTCAAACACCTTACGGGCACTTTTAAATTCTCCCGCTTTACTATATAAATTTATAAACCCGCTTTCGCAGTACTCATTAGACTGCAATCCAAGCTTTATACCAGTTGAATGGATCTGTTGACCTACGTCAATGGCAAAAGAATGACACACGGCCTTCATAACAATAGGAAGTGTGTAACAATCAGGCAAAACTCCAGCACGCAACATTGCAACATGAACATGAATAGCCTTGATTGGAGCTTCCAGCCTAGTGTAGGACCTTATAATGTTATTCCAATGGAATGGTGCAGAATTAAATTCCAGAAAATGGGTTCTAATAATACGGGCATATACTTGATTCAATTCAAGTATATGACTACAACTAGACAAATGGATAGCTACATCTGTAACTCGCTCGTTTCTAGAATCCAAAAGTGATGGATTTGTAGAATGGTGATGACTGAGTTCCGTGCCCAAAGCTATGGCGCTTGTTGTAGAAAATTTTGTATAGAAATGACGAGAACTCGGTAGAAAAATCGGAACTTTGAATTTGAAAAACCCGGACATTAAAAAATGAATCAAGCTTTGGCACCAGCACAACGGTTTGACGCCGTAATTCCAATGACAATATCCTTATCGCCAAAAAGTTTGCGGCTTTGGATTCTTCGGTTGAGCTTGCTCTGCACCGCCCCTCGGTGTTTCTGGTTTCTACTTCCTTCCCTGGTTTCCAACTCCAAAAGGTCCTGTCACGTGACCTGAACATGTGCTACACTGTTTTGTGAATGTGATGCTCTTATGAAATGCGGTTGCCTTGATCGTGGCTTTATGTTTGTGTATGTTCAACAAAGTTGTCTACATAGTTTGTGGAAATGGCCTTAGCAAGCTATTTGATGTAATTAAATTGAAATATGAGAGCCTACGTCAAACTGAATAGCCGCTGATCTCGTACAGAAAAGGACGTCTAAAATTATATTCCCTCTTTGTAATTAGACCGTATGTTGTTATTGGATGTAGGTACAAAAAGAAGCTATTCAATTATCTACTGTAGTGAGATCTGTGAAGTGGAAGCTTTTGTTTGCAATGATAAAAAGAAGAGATTTAAAACATTATAAAACTGAACTATCTCCTTCACTGGCAGCATCAGAGACGTGGTTGATGCCTGAAGTGTCAACATGAGCATTACTCTGAGAATAATTTTGTGCATCAGCATCCCTTGTTGAACTTTCCCTACCTAACTTTGAGACGATTTCTTCATGTGTGCGGCCGGTTTCATTTTCCTCGGGTGGAACACCATTTTCATCATTAAAGCTGTGGATCCCATCTACCACTGTTTCACTTTCACCCACATCAACGTCTGCGCCTGTCTCCATTGCATTTTCCTGAATCTCTGCTTCCTTCTCACTTAATTTATGGTCTTCATCCTCAGCATTGGCCTCCTTATTTGACCCATCCCATCTGCTCTTGTTGTTGATTTCCACGTTGTTGCCTTGCACTCTGTTTCCCGAGTCTTTGGAAGTACCCTTGTATTGGAACAATTGCTCCTCCGTAGCCCCATCAAAAGCGTCGTCCCGGCCACCATTGGTTTCTTTAGTTTCTCCGACAAACTGTACATTTCCTGATTTAGGAAGAGCTTTCTCATCCAACAATGATGGTGTCCCTTTACGCCCCATTGATACGGCTCCATAGTTGTGTGATTTACCACTTGCTGAGTGCTTGATCTGGTATAACAACCACACACATACTGCCAAAACCAAAATTATTTGCAATGCCTGTTTTATTTTTGCCCCCTTGGGTCTGGGGCTCCTTCCAGAAGATTGATAATCCATTCTGCCTATCATTCAGCAAACAATTTGTCCTCAGTAGTCAACCAACTAATTATCTGATAGAGAAGAATCCCAAAAAAAAAAAAAATTGTCTAGTATTTTACATGCTAATTCTGACATTAACGGTTAGAAATGAATGATAACAGCACCAGCAAGAGTTAATGCTATTGAACTCCATCCCTTGTATGAAGGAATTAGATAAAATAAGAGATAAAAAAATTATTACAACCAGCGACACTGAAGCTACTGTAGTTTTTTAAGAGTAAAGTTCGAATGATTAAAAAAATTTGCAATATAGAGTTCTTGTTCTTTCAAATTAAGTCTCTGCTTAAATTCTTCATTTAATCAGTCCCCTGAACTAAATTCATGATAGCGAGAAATAGACGGTCAAATAAAAAAGAGTTGACCCAATATTTATCAAAGCGACAGAGAAGAAAATTCCTCTTCCATGGCAGACAATATTCCAACTACAAACCAGATAGATGAAATTTAAACAAATAAATTAAAACTTTGAAACAATTTGATACCATTTCTAGTGCCAAATATATTCAAGTAAAAATTAGTATCTAGATTCGTTAGTTCGATTTTCAACCATTTTCTCAATAACCAAACAAGAATCCAACAACCTTATCTCCCTTGAGAATTCCAAGAACAAACTTGACCATGATCAGGAATATCATAAATTAACTAACACTTGATCTTGATCCATTAATATTTCAGCAGAATAAGTGATCGGAGCAAGAATTCTAAACCAGAAAGCAAAAAGGAAAAAGTCACCTTTTTCTTAGTGAAGATGATCTTCTTCTTATGTTTTGTTCTGTTCTGGTTCTCCCCCTTTTTGTCTCTGCCTAAAATCTTTGAAATACCAGAATTAGTACCTCGAGAGCACAGGAGAGTCGTTGAAGATGCCCAAAATAGCGGTTACTTTTTTGTTGTGATCTCCAATATACCCTCGGGCTTTGACATTGCAAACGCCAGTAAAGAGGTAAAGCTTGGTAATCAAGCGAAATTTACGAGGATAATTTTGATAGTTCGGAATGATAGCGCCGTCGTGAGCCTCTTTTTACTTTACTTTTATTTTAGGTGGTAATGCCGGTTTAAAGACTCCACCACCTGCAATAAAGATCAAAATTAAAACTTATGAGATGAAAGTGTAATTTTTATTTAAGTTTTTATAATATTTATTAATTTTTGTTTAAATTAATTGTATCTCTTAATTTTTATAATAAATATTGTGTCCGAAATTTTAAAATTGTTTATTTTTCTAATATTAAAATTTTTTATATAATCAAATAAACTGTTAACTAAAATTGTTAATTAGATTAAAATGAGATTTGAAATTATTTTATTCCTCAAATTTAATATTATATATTTTTCTTTATTAAATTAGGATGTAATTTTCTCTTTTTTTATTATGAATTCTCAAAATTCATCTATTATGATAAACAAAATTATTTATAGTAAAAAGAAAAAAAATTTCCCCCTTCCAACTATGATGGCAACTAAGAAGAGAAATTTTCAAAAAAAATTATAGAAGATGAGTTTTAAGTAGAAAATTTTGGATGATTTTTAATCACGAAAAAAAAATTCCAACCTTATTAGTTTGAAATTTCTTTTTCACTTTATCATTAATATTTTGTTTATCATAGTTGCATATGAATATTAAGAATTCATAATAGAAGATAAGAAATTTTGAGTTCTAATTTAATAAAGAAGAAGATATAATTTTAAATTTAAAGAGTAAAATAATTTTAATTTTTGTTTTAATTTAGTTAGTAATTTTCATAATTTAGTTAGTATTTTATTTAATTATGTAGGATTTTTCTATTAGAAAAACATATATTTTTCGAAACACCTAATATGTTTATTTTAACAGTTAGTGATATAATTCATTTAAATGAAAAGTTAACAAATATTATTAAAATTTGAATAAAAGATAAAATAATAAAAATATTCATTAATATTATAAAAATGTGAAGGTTTTCAAACTTGAATGGGCAAATAAAACCACTTAAATTATTCGGTCTCGTGATCTCATCCTTTCTGCAAAGAGTCCAGGAAATATGAACATTATATAATTAAATTATTTTTATGATAGAAAATGTTCAAATACCAATTTGCAAGCAATTGACTTGGTTTATTAATTTAGTGACAGCCTAACGTACTTCAAGCCCAATCTCCATTTTTCTTCTACAATTATCGAAGCAAAATATGGCAACTTTGACTGAGAGATTTGATTTCGTAATATATAAAAATGTGAAATGACTTTAGGGTGTAGACCAATCTTTGTTCTGAGGTTGCCAAATGAGAAATTTTAGGAAAATGAACGTGTTCTCAACTGCCATACAAAGAGATTCTTGACTTCAGCAAAAAGACTATTGCCTTAGTTGTCATTTGTCAAGCATCTTTCGTATAGGTTTTAAATGATTCAAAATTAATTTTAAAATTCATTATCGATTTTTCCTTTTTAGGTGTTGTTTAGTAGACAGAATCATGAAAAATATAACTTTTCAAAAAAATAGAGAATTATTATATTATTTAGTTAATTATTTTTTGAAAAAAATAAAAAAAATTGAATTCTACGAGGAATCATATTTCTCACAAAATATAAGAAGTTGCTTACTTAATAAAAAAATGCTTCCTATAACTTTAATAATATAAAAATATAAAATTATTTTCATATAATTTAAATATCAATAAAAGTGTCCTTTATTTTATAATCAAGTTTTTAATGACAAATTATTTAATGACAATAATACATTTTAGTCATTTCAATAATATCTCTATAGAAGTTCATAGAAGAATCAAATACAATACAAAAACTTATTTTTTAATAAATTTTAATTTTTTGTTGTCAATCAAACAACTTTTAACGTTTTCTATAAAGTTTACAAAAGAGTTTATTTTCAGAGAAATTCAATTTTTTATAAGAACTTACTTCATGAATAAAATGACTCCTTAGTATGATAAGATTTTTTTCATTGACAAAAAGTTACGTAGAAAGTGTAATTTCCTGAAAAGTAGTAGATGTGTGTGTTATTTAGTTAACTATTAATTAATAAAATGGAGTAAGTAAAATTTTTCGGAAAGTTCTTATAAAATAGAAAAAGTTGCTTATATACTATCCCTTAGATAAGAAAAATTTCTTATGAAAACTTTTAATTGTTATGGTCAATTAAATGATTTTAAACATTTATTGAGAAGTTTACAAATAAATTTACTTTCTAAAAAAATTCAACTTTTTATGAGAATTTACTTCCCATATCAATTAAATATCCATTTAATTAAGTTTTTCAATTATGCTTTAGAATCAATTAAATCATGATGGGAACAAAATTATGATTTTTGTCTTATAAACTATTTTCAAAATCAATTATAGTCTAAATTAAATTTTTTGTCCTTGTGCCAGACAAAGGCTTATTAGTGTTGAACTTAAGTAACTCTTATTAGTAGTGACACTTATACATGTTATTATTTTTTTTATTAGTTCATGAATTGTGTTTTTAGTGTAAGTTCAACAGAAAGAGGGTTAAGGCCGGCCCACAATGCATTGAATTGAGTGATTCCTTACAAATCTGTCTAGTACCACCATCGGTTTATCTATTTTCTCTGAGGCTGTTTGGATGAACGGAAAATGGAGAAAAAAAATTGAAATTTAATTACAGAAGAAAATATGAAGAAGAAAAAATTTAAAATTTCAAAGAGATAATGCTAATCACAAATTTTATCTTTCTATTTTTTCCTCTCTTCCTTTTCTTTGAATCCAAACAATGAAAGATTTTAAATTGTAAATATTTTTTATGCTCTTTATTTTCTTTCCTTCCATCCTAATGTAGGATAAGAAAGAAACGAAGGAAAATTGTTTTTCCTGAAAATCGATATCAGAGGGCCTGGGCCTATAAACCAAAGTAGCATGTTATTGTCATATGGACTTCAATCGAGCCTTACCAGTGTCACTAAGCCCAAAATTCTACTATCATCAGATACAGTGAGGATGCTCAAAATGTTACGTTGGTTGTTGTAAAAAAAAAAAATAACAATAATGCTTGCAGACAATCTTCATAATTTAAGGACGGTAATCATTTTTTTTTTCGCACGACACTCACAAAAGCTTTGTTGTTATAAAATCAAGTTCAGTGATAGAAAACAATTAGATAAGAAATTTGTCTAAAAAATTAATATACATGAACTTGGCATTAAAAAAAAAAAAAAAGCTACTTTGATAGATATTGCCTCGATTAAGAAACAGAATATTTACTTTAAACTTTCCCCCTTTTGTATATATAAATTTTTAATCCCACCTAGCTAATCTCTTTAGCACACGTTTCGGATATTAATACCCATCGATTTCTCGTTAGCGAGGTGAGTGTCGTCGGTTATCAAATTACTCGAATTTATTAATTAAATGAAAACAAAGGTATATTAATTGGTTTATTTGAGGGGAAAATGTTTTTCTAATAACAATTTTGTTAATTTTTTTGTTTGGAGTTAATAAAAAAATTAATCAATAAAAAATAAATTTTGATTGAACAGAAAATGATAACACATATTTAAAAAATTGACTTCCTCTTTTAATTAAAGGAATCATTGTTTTAAATCATTTTATACTCTCCCTTTACTTTCTTTTTTTTTTCTCTATCTCATATCTTTCTTTCTCTACCCCATTTATACTTTCCTTCCTTCTCCCACATTTATCTTTCATCTCTTTTTTTAACCAAACTCTCTTCTCCCACCCCTGAACTTCTCTCTCTCTCTCTCTCTTATCTTTTTTTTCTTTTCTCTTGTTCACATTGAATTTTGGTAACGAGCCAAACTCTGACCAACGAGATGATTCTTTCGGAATCTCTGACCGTTGACTGGTTCAAACATAGGAAATTAGTAAAATACACAAGAAAGAAGAAAAGAGTAGAAAAGAGACACAAGATTTTTAACATAATTCGACCAAATCCTGACAAATCAAGCCTTATGTCCACAATAGTGTATTGTAATAGAAGTATTTTTACAAAGATCTCAGCATACAGTGTTTTCTTCCTCTCATAGTTTCGGCATATTCTAGTTCTATCTTTTTATTTTGACAGAGTTTCTATCTATTTTTCTAGATGATCTCCTCTAGGGAGGGCTCATTCCTCATATTTATAGAGGAGACGAGGTTACAATAGTAATTTCATTTGCAGTAAATCTATTACATCAACATTTATTATATAAGACAGAATGAATAGACAAAATCTTGCTATTCGACTGCTGCAGATTGTCTTCAGTAAGTGGGTCCGGCGTGTCTGCTGGGCGAGTGCGAATGGGTCTTCTGTCTAGCGAGCTCTCAAATCACTTATCATACTTTATTAGTCAGGTCATTTCACCCGGGGCCACACCCGTTCTCGAGATGAGGAAGTGGAGATCGAGCTCGCTCTATCATGCACGGGTTCAAGCTGGAAAGGTCACTTTGCGAATCGACCTGATGGCAGAGCGATCTGAATATTCTTCAAGTTGATCCTTTTGCCGCTCTCGGGCTGCTCCCAAGTTCATCCAAGTTGAACCGTTTCTCACATATAACATCTCTTTGCTCTCTATTCTTTCTCTATAATTTCCTTTCTTCCTTTTTTTTCCTTTCTTTTATCTTTCCTTCTTTTCTCTCACTCCTTTCATTGTTATAAATTTTGATATTCAATAATTATATTAAAAGTATTATTGATATAATATTTAGATAATCAAGAAAGTTAACAAATATAATTATCAATCTTAATCAAAGTTAACTAAATATAAATAAATTGAATATTATTATTTAGATTATATTTTTAATATAAAATATATTTAACATTTGATTTAAAAAAATAAGTATTTATTGACATTTATTATGAAAATATTCTAATAATACAATGACGACTATTGTATGGCCTGATTTAAAAAAAAATTGTATGTATAATAATATTTTTTAATAAAAAATAATTTATCTTTGTGCATCAAATAAGAAAAAATATTTTTCTCTTATGTTGTCTAAAAAATAAAAAATTAATATATTTTCTTAAAAATATACTTTTCATAAAATTTTATTTTCAATGAAAACAAACAAACCATATAAATTTTTTTATGAATATGGATTACAAATCTAAAAAAGAAAGTAAAATACTAATTACACATCTAGAGCGATTAATCTGGTCAGCTGACCTACTATCCTCCTATGTGTATCCATTAATATCATTAGTTATATTTGATTTAATTCATTTATTAATATTTACAGCACACGTAATATGGTTTAACTGAAACTAATTTTATTTATTTATTCAATTTTTATCAATATATAACAAATAAATTGTGCTAACTTACCTTTGAAAGAATTTGAAAAGTAAACCAATGGTGCATTAACTTTTCTCCCTTTATAAAAAGTGACGTCTTGCTAATACGAAATTTCATATTCTACTCAGAAAGAGGTAGAGGACCAAGCTAAGGAAACTCAACTGGTCAAAAGACTATTCCCACGAAATTGTGCAAAAAATTTCTTAATTTTATGACCATATCTACAAAAGGACCCCTTGATGAAGCACTTCCTTAAAATAAGTGACTTGTTTCTGTAAAGCAAAATATTTAGCCTCAGTTTTTTAAAATATATTTCTCGTATTAATATCATTTATTTATACCTATAATTATAAACTATTAAAATAATAAAAAAATATTTATTTAATATTATATATAAAGAATATGATAAAAAATAATATTTACTATTTTAAAAAGAAAATTGTTTCCCCCACAATTATGATATTATATATTATTTTGTTACTTATAAAGCATATAAATGATACAAAAATATTTAATTATATACAAATAAATGATTTTTTTTAAAGAAAGGCATTATAGTATAATTAGAAAGGTAATTAATATAAATTATCATTTAGATAAGAAAATTGAGGGATAATCCTCCACCACCACCAAAATCTTATATATGTGGCTTTCAGAAATAAATTTAAGTTATGTGATGTTATTATATATAAAAAATACGTTTTTTTAAATAAAAAATTTAAAAATTGCAGTTTTTCAATTGTTTGAAGAGATATGATCCAGTTTTAAACTCAGAAAAAAAAAAGTCATATTTGATCTGAACATCGAGTTCTTGGAGAAAGAGGAGAACTAAAAATTTTCATTTCAAACTGAAAAGGAAGTGAACTCATTTCATCACGACTGTGAGAAAGTGAGCTCAACATGCTTGGTGACCGTAAAAATAGTCTTCAAGAAAGATAAGTAGTATAACTTAATCCAAATATGAAAAAAATTCCATGAATCAATTAATATATATTTTTGTTTTTGATAATGAATGTTTTAAAAATTCATTGGGATGGTAAACAAAAATAAAAGAAAAAATAAATCGATCATAAACATAGGTTTATTTTATTGTAAGATAGTTTTTGATAAAAAAATTTATTTATTTATACATAAATAAAAAATTTATATATTATTCATATATCTTATAATTAACAAAATAATATATGATATTATAATAATAAAAAAATAATTTTTCTCTAAAATAATAGATATTAATTTTTATTATATCTTTTATGTATAATATTAAATTAAATAAATATTTTTTATTATCTTAGTATTTTATAATTAAATGAATTTATTCTTGCCAAATATCTTCACCGCAAATGCCGGCCCAAATATCTCTCCAATTATTCTTGTAATTAATTTCAGTTCCATGATAGACACCTTCCAGCAATTCCACGTAAACCACAAACAGCAAACAAACAATTGAGCAATATAATAAAGTGTAAATTTTAGAGTAGACATGCAAATTTTATCCGCATATCTATTTATATATAAATATTCGTCTGTAATGGATAAATATGAGTATGAGAAAAAATATTTATAAATGGATATGATAATAAAAATCATATCCATAATATGTATGAATAGGATAAGGGTATAAGAAAATATTTATATTTGATCATATTTATCTATTTAAATAATTTTTTTTATATAAATAATACTCAAAACGACGTTATTTTAAATAGTATACGTAATATTTTTTAAAAAAATATTGACTAAGGATTGAAGTAAAATTTTAATATTTTTCATTGGATCCTAACATAATTTTATATCTTTAATAAAAATCTGTTTGAAATTAGTAAAAAATTCATAGGATTGAACTGTAGTTTAAAAATATTTTTTTTAATTCTGACCGATGTATCCAAGATACACCTATACTCATAAACATAAACTCATACCTAAATGTATTTTTTGCAGATATAAATAGAATATAAGTATAAAATTTTCTGACAAATAAAAATATGAATATTGACATTATCTGAATCCAACTCGTTGTGATTCTTACTCCAAAGCGTTTTTGTCCATAAATAATATCAGCGCAGCACTCAATAAAGCTTGACATCCAACTCCCACGATATCCGACACGCTCCCTTTGAAAGTGGGATTTCTGTTGGTTGATTTAATATTATTCCAACCTTAATCCCCTTCCTAACAAATCATCTTTGCATTGAAGCTATCCTCCCTTTAAATACCACCCTTCTCCAATCTCCCATTGCATACATACCAAAAGTATTAAAATCTCATTTAAATTCCCCCCTCCCTCTATCTCTCTCTCTTTCTGTGGACTCTCACTCACTCACACACACAAAAATGGAAATGAAGCCATTACCAAGTACTTCACCGGTGGTAGCAAAGAAGCTATGGAACATGGTACGGGTAGTGGTGTTCATGTTAAGAAAACGCATAGCCAAGAGCAAGATAGTGGTTGAACTCAATTTACTGCTTAAACGAGGGAAGCTTGCCGGCAAAGCCATAGCCAATAGCTTAATACTCAACCACCACCACTACGCCGCTTTCACTTGCCGCTCCCATGATCCCCACCTCTCCTTCATTTCAACACGTGACTACGAATTCAGCTGCAGCAACACCCCTGCTCATCCAATCAAACGCAGCAAGCACCTTCACTTTGGCCTTTTTTCCAAGTCTCATCAATACGACGATGCTGCCACGGTCAATGCTGTTTACAAGGTGCTCGAGATGTTGAACAATGCAGACAAGGCGGAGGCTGCTTCGCCGTCGGTGACGTTGCCTGGCTTTGGCAAGAGCCCAATTGGGAGGCAACTCAGAGTCACCGACTCTCCATTTCCATTGAAGGACGAATTCGAAGGAGATAGCCAGGTAGATAAGGCAGCTGAGGAATTTATCAAGAGGTTTTATAAAGACCTCAAGTTGCAAAAAACAATGGCTGCTGTTGAGTCACCCTACCATAACACGTGGGACTGATGAAAATGGGCTGATCTAGCTAGCTCCCTTGGTCCTGCAAGCACCTTCAGGCTTCAGTGAACTATACGACTTGTTTTTCGCTGCTATATGTCAAGTAAAGTCACATGGGGGATTTTAGTTGAACTGAAACAAGCTCAAAACCTGTTACCCCAGATGACAATTCATCCGATTTTTACTTTGACATGGCAGTTTTTTTTGCTTTTTTCCTGAAGGAGAGGTGCCTGTCCAGATCAAGATCGTGCTTATTTGTATTGCTCAACTTAAATCTTATTTAAGTTCCCGTACAGTGTAATTTTAGCGTCTTGTATTTGCTCCTGCTGCTTAATTTTCTGTTTCTGGTGTTGATTATAGAAGGAGAGAAGAAAAAAAAAAATTATACAAGCAAAACAGGAATTGTTCTAGTCTTTCTCTTGTGGGTTAGGAATTTCTCTTCTTTCAATAAAGCTTGCACCTACCTCGACTTTGCACAATAAAGGGAATTAAAGCAAGAGCGCCATGTTTTGTCCATGTTAAGTGTTAGAAATTTTATTCACAACTTTCCATGGTTGGTGAGTTGGAGCTTAGCTTTATTAGCACTTATGAGTTTTCTTGACTTTGAATTGATCCACGTAAATTATATATTAATAACAAATCTAATAACTAACTGTTTTTTTTTTTTTTAATTAGGTGAGAGTAAATACATAGTGTTCATGGGGAATATATAAATATTTCTCTACATTATGATGATTGTCTTGTGGTTTTATTTCATTAATTTACGCACTTTTTACAACTTGTTAAGCCACCCATGACGCAAACAAATATGATCTGAATTGAGACAAGTTTTCAACTGGATACAATTTTATCTTCATGGACTAATATATATATATATATATATATATATATATATACATACACACACACACTCACGTGCATTATTATTGATCCTCTTAGTAATTTAATTATTAAAAAATTAATTATTTTTTATATTTCTTATTTATTCTTTCTTTAATTTGAACAAATTTTATATAATTTTAGATTAATATTGTAATATTATATATAATTTTATATCTTTCTTGTAATATCCTATTGATTATAAGTGAATGGAAGTACTCAAATTTAAATTATTTTCATATATTTTATGAAATTTTTTTTAAGTAAACGTGAGGATGGAGTATCAGCTTATTCCGCGTATAGGGACGAAATAATGCATAATATTATACAGATGGAACATAAAATGCTTAATCTGTCGCTGTCATGCTACATTATCATCACCCTTGACGCACAAGTGAATGCCATTCATATGAACATTAACTATAAAATTGTAAATTAATAATTTCATTCATTGCAAGCTGAATGATAAGACAAGCATACACATTTGTTTTTTCTTTTCTTAGTTATATTTCTAATATCTTAATATACAATTTAGATTAAATTACAAGAAACCCCCCTCAAGTATCATTAAAAGAAAAACATGATTTTTCAATAGAATATTCTAACGAATATTCCAATAGAAGGTGGTTTGTGGGTCATTCCAATAGATAACCATTTCATTAAAATAGTTCATAGGAAATTTCATTGGAGAAAACTTTCCAACGACATGTCCGTTGGAATGAATGGCCAAAAATTAAAACGCTTCATTTTTAATTTTTTTTTTCAAAAAAAATGCATTCCAACGGACTGTTCTGTTGGAATAAAAAAATTCGAAACGTGCCGTTTTATTAAACGGTAATTGACTTGTATTTTTTCGATTTCTAACGGACATTTTTGTTGGAATTCGCTAAAAACCTATATAAAAAAATCGACTTTTCTTCTTCCATTTCCTGGGCATTCCCGAATCTTCCATTCTCCGGCACCTTTCTTCCCCTCTGTCAATGTCTTCCTCTTTTCAGTGAGTTTCCGATTCTTCTCCAGCGTTCTTCTCTTCTCCGACGTCGATTGTCCATCCTTGAGTATGCTGGCAGCTCGGCACTTCCATTCTGTCCAAACATCAACCCAACAAGGCCGTCTTCTTCCCCGATGAACTTGGACTTTCCGGTAAGCTATCCTTCAATCCAGGTAAATGATCTTCTCTTCTCTGTGTCCTTTTGATTTGATTTTTTTAAAGATCTAATTTTTGTTCTCATCAGTCTTAAGGTTTAGGATTTTGATGACAATTATTTCTCTAATCTATTTCTTTTGTTGTCGAACATTTTTCTTCATAAATTTCCATCGTCTTTTATTTTTTTTGCTTACTTTTCTTGATAATTATATGTTGCTCCAGAAGTAATTGTGCTGTCTGACTCGGACTCTAGGATGCCTAATTTTAAAATTAAGAGAAAAAGAAAATTGTCGTGCCAATCATTTGACATGGTAGAAGTAGAGTTTTTAAAGATTTAACTGCAAATATTGAAAAGAAAATTTTGGAATTTTCTACAAGAATCTTTTGAAATTGCTTACTGAACTACGAGTTCTTTTTGAACCTGTATAATGCTTT
>JANHAO010014484.1:0-15290 GCA_026873985.1 Saraca asoca
TTTCTTTAATTCATAATTTTTGTGGTTAAATTGGTATTACTTGTTATAAAACAAGTAAAATCATGAATTTGGTACGAGACTTTTGATTTTTTTAAGTTTGAAAGTGAAGACCTTAAGCAGAAAGTGAAGGAAGTGGGAAGGAGATTCATGGCACTTTATTATATAATATGTGCTTATGCACTTACAATAATGAATCCTATCTACGCTTAAATGAATATAATGAACTTGGAGCGATGTTTTCTTTTCCTTTCTGTTTTTGCGTTTTTGGTCTTTCGACTCTGACAGGTTCAGACAATGATCTAAGAAAAAAATAGAGGGCCCTCATCTCAAGAGATAAGAACAAGTATTGCCCTCGTTGAAGTTAGGCATCACCTCCATCCCATTAATTCTATTCCAAGAAGGGAAAGAAAGCGAAGACCGAATCCGTTGCTTTTATTGAAAAACATGTTTCATAATTATTTATTTATTTATTTGTGATTATATTTATAAAAATTTAAGATTATATAAAACATTTTATTAATTTTGTGTTGTATATGTGAAGTATGATAAAAAATAAGATTCATTATTTTAGATCATTATCATACTGTCATATTATATTTTATTAATTATAAGACACATATAACATAAATTTTTTTTTTATATAAATAAATAAATTTTTTTAAAACAATATTTTCTATCAAACCAAACAAAATCTAAGGTCTCTCGTCGTAATCTTCCTGTTTCTCCTGGAAGGCATTATTTTTAAATTGGCAAGTTAAGCTCAATTCAAAGTAGGTACACGTGTAATTATAAAAATAGCGTAGGGCACTTAAACATGCAAGTAGCATTTTGAATTTGCATGGTCATGTGTATTTTGTTTTGTTTGAAGAATTCTTAATTCGAATTTTATGATATGATATTGGATCCGTGTGAATCGTTATGAAAAACAGCACTTACACTGGTTCTTTAAAAGTGACAACTTTTTCTTTTTTTATTGAAAAGTGTTATCATGTAAAAAAGAAAAAAGAAAATAAATTACATATAAATCTGGCGAGGCTAAAAATATCAAGTATCACCTAATCAAAGAGAATTAAGTTTCATAAGAGGGGTATCATAGAAAAATAAATCAATTAGATAAGAAAGAGAATGAGAAGCCATTCAATTAATAGTCACATTGCTGTCTCTATACATATAACAACAATTCACTCTTTACTGTCTATTTTGCAACTCAAAACAATACTCAAGAAGTCTTCTATTTCGGATGCCAATAAAAACTTTACAATTTAGAATTTCAAGGAAATATAAAAAGTCAATCTTAAGTAGGATTTGTATAAAACCTTTCCGCCAAGCAAGTTCTAAACCATTAATAATATCTTATAATTCAGTGGAAAGAGAAGAGCACACACCAAAATTGCAAGAAAAATCTCCTAGCCAATTATCTTATTTATTTCTAATTAATCCTTCACACCCAGCCAAACTTGAGCTAATTTTTTATGCATCATGAATATTAAGTTTTATCTAACAATCAAAGAGAGTGTTCCGACCCACAAAAATGGTAGAGTAAGAAGCAAAATTTTGAACAAATTTAGAAACTCTCTTAATAAGAAGAATATTGTCTACATAATTCATGATTAAAGTCTTTAGATTTTGAAAGAATTGAAAATTCCCTTGAAAAATAGAATAATTTCTCCATCTTGAAAGAGATCATATAGCTACACCCCAAATCATTTGCCATCTAATATTAGTATTTCGCCCCAAATTAAGAGAAATATTATTAGAGATCTAATCTTTTATATTCCAAAAGAAAAATAATTTTTTATGACTTACATGTAACAAAGAGAACCACAATGACTTTTTTTTATCTTGTAAAACATACAAAATATCCTCCGAAATATTATGACAACAGTGGCAATAAGGACTTCTCATTCCTCTATGGCATCTCACAGCATTAGTTAAAAAACTATTGTTGCACACTAACTAAATAAAAACTCTGATTAGCTCAAGTCCTTGTCACTTCTAAACCATTTTCCAATTAAAAGAATTATTATTGAAATGATGAGATCTGATAATTGAGTAAGTACTACCAATAGAAAACCTCCTATTATGGCTATGCTTTCCCCTAATGACATTTGGGCCACACTCTGAAGTAAGCAGATTCATAGTCTGCAGAATCATAATAAGATTGGAAGGAAGCTAAACATCAAGGACAACTCAGTTCCATAAACTATTAGTAGTGATATAATGTACTACTTACGATTCAACCAATTAATAAGAATAGAATTAACGGCTAAATCATGTAAGCAATTATCAATAGCCCATCTGTATATTCAAAAGAAAGTAGAATTGTCATTCCCTATACTCTACATTTAACCGTCCACCTTATGATGCCAAATCTTTCCTATGTCCTTTCAAAGCATAGAATTTGAATTTTTCACCTCAATATTACAAACCTAATTACAATTCCTTCCATATTTTCCTTCAAGAACTCAAACTCACAAATCATTAGGGTGAGAGTTCAACTTCCAAACAAGCTTAGCAAGATAAACTTTATTCATACTTTTCAAATTTTTGAAATCTGGCCCTCCATACTCTTTAGATTGGCATAAACAATCCAAAGAAATAGTATAAATTTTCCTTTTTTGAATTCAATAGCCTCAAACAAAAGTCTTTGACAAACACTCAATATATATCTTGGATGATTTTAGATGGAATAGTTGCAATTTACATCCTATACATGGGAACCTACAAGTCATTAGAGTGAGAGTTCAACTTCAAAACAAGCTTAGTAAGACAAATTTTATTCATACTTTTCAAGTTTTTATTTTTATTCTTTTATTCTGAAGAAATAATTTTTAAAAACAATTTTTAAAAAATTATTTTCAAAAAATAATAAAACAAAAACATCTAAAAATACTTTCAAATATGCTAATATCTTGAATGATTTTAGGTGGTATAATTACAACTTACATCATATACATGAGAACTCACAAGTCATTAGGATGAGAGTTTAATTCCAAACAATTTTAATAAGATAAGTTTTATTCGTACTTTTCAAAAATCTGACCCTCCATACTCTAAATTGACACAAACAACATCAAGAAATAGTATGAAATTTCCCTTTTTTTTTTTTTTTTAATATCATGACCTCAAACAAAAATCTTTTGACAACGTTTAATATCTTAAATGGTTTTGACTGAAATATTTGCAACTTACAGCGTGCGAGAAGAGCTTCAGTAAAAGATTTAAAAAGTGACTACCTGATAATAATTGTGATTGGCTATTTACATTTTGGGCATATCAATGCTGTTGATCTACTAATTAATATCAACTTTGAACAGTTAAATTGTTGTTCTGTCAGCCTTCCGACGCGTGAAGTCCAGCGCACCTACATCCTTTCTTTTTACTCAACTCTGACTGACCTTTTTTATTGATCCAACGAATCATCAGCAGCATATGCTGAGGTTTCAGAACATAAAGATACCACAAAACTCAAACTCAAACAATGCAACTTTCGGCTCTAATTAAATATGTATTGAAAATGACCCTCTTTAGCCGTCCAACTCTATTCACTCATGCTATGTGTGTGCCAAATTCCTAATCTGCTTCTGAATGAAAAGACACTGTCAAGTTGCCCCCACAGTGCACTTTGAATTATCCAGACACCCGACCCCAATCGTGGCTATTGGCTGAGTCCAAGTCTTCCCCGACCCATTAATTTCGGTGTCCCATTCATAGTTCCAAGCAAATGAACCTTCAACGAAAACACTATTTATCAGGAAAGAGTTTTGGAGTGGGTTAGCTTATCGGTTGGGTTTGATTCGGTCATATCTTATCTCTGCATCACTCTTCCAATATTTTCTTTTCCTTTTACTTTTCTCAAATGCTGAGTGGGTGTGTCCACTTTCCTACACACATGTGGTTCTCAACGAAGATCAAAGATGTCCCTATTTCTTTATCTCTCTCTCTGACCCACTTCATTATTGGCGTTTCCACTTGTTTCGATTGGGATTATTGTCATATTCTAGGAGGGTTTATATATATGTTCCTCTATGACCAATTCTAAGTGACTTAAAAGGTTGTCTTGATTGGAAAGGACTTGTGCTATTAGTTTCAAAAGGAAATATCTCGTCCTTGATTACTTAATTTCATTTTCTGGTAAGCTATTTTTACCAATAATCTATTTCTAATGTTCCAAACCATAAACCGTATAGATTGCTCAAATTAAAAGTTGCTTAATCGGCATACCCCTGATACAAGATTTGATCATTTTTTAACAACTTCGTCACCGACCCCTTATCATGGAATAGGTTTAACGTATCAAGGTGGCACCCAAAAAAAAAAAAAAAGAAAGTTACGTGTCAAACACTCACTATACGTGGAAGTGCGCAAATTAACCTCTTCTTCCTCACTATATCTTCACACAATCAAAACTTTCGACACGTATTGATTAGAGGCTCACTATCATCAATATCCACCTCACACTTTAAAAACCCAATTAGAATCAAAGTTCTCTCAACAATTTGTTGACTAAGAAAGGTGACCATATATGTTGCATGAAGTTTCACACACCAAACGCCAAAATTGATGTCTTTGAAGCCCACTTTCCTCCAACTGAAACACCAACAATAACCTAACATCCTCAACAGTAAAACCTCCTCCTCTCTCTCTCTCCCCCACTTCCTTAGCCCATCCAACATGTATACATAAAGACAAAGACAACATAGTTTCAAAACAAGTATATAAACACCCCCCATAAAACGTTTCTTCAAATCCCATATATCTTACAACTAATTATTTTCTGAGATGGCTTCTTCCTCACCTATGAGTATGAAGGCATCAAGAAGTAGAACAACATATATAGCTGATTCTGCTTCATGGTACTGTGCCGTAGTTCTATTAGCTTTGATGTTGTTGGGTTCAATAAGATCAGAGAGTATTGCTCAGCCTGCTGCTGCTGCTGTTAGAGGTAACCAGCTGCTTGAGCGCCCTTGTGATGAGATATACATTGTCGGAGAAGGAGAGACCCTCCACACCATCAGCGACAAGTGCGGCGACCCGTATATCGTGGAGCGAAACCCACATATCCATGACCCGGATGATGTTTTCCCGGGACTTGTCATCAAGATCACTCCCTCCAAACACTAGCTAGCTGATAGGAACTTACTTGTTCAGGTAAACTTACAAGAAGAGTATCGTAGGGGACCAAAAAAAAAAAAAAAGAAACCTTAGAAGAGTTTGTTTTTTAAATCTTAATTTCCCCTGCTGTTATGTATGTATATATGTATACTGAGATGTACGACACAGGAAATCACACATATTACATATACAGACACTGTGAGTTTGATTTTATTTTTTCTGGTTGAAAAAATAAAAGGAAAAAGAAAATTCCGTTATCTTCTTCTTCAGTCTGATCCTGTTTATGAGTTAAAGATAATTCCATGTATTATAGTTTTTCTGATCATGTTAATAATAAACTGATCAGAAGAGACGGTTGTTTTTGTTTGGCAATGAATTCCAGTAGGGTTATATGAAGCCTCCTCTTCCTTTTCTAATAAGGATGTGTTTCGTGAGAATCTCTTTCTTTTAATCTAATAATCACATGCAGCTTCTATTAATTGCAGAATTGCTTCAGTAATTTTTTATCGAAGTGAAGAATTTGATTCGTGGGTACTGTTAGATGAGACTAAATATCTTACCATTTACCGAAAAGAATGATGGATGGATATAATAGTAATTTTCCAGATAACTAGATGAGGATTTTGATAAAAAGAAGGAAGAACAAAAGACCAAAAGACGAAAAGGCGATTCGAAGAAGAAACGTGTTCTTAAATCAACCATTATGGCCGCCCATATGATTATTTTGTTGATCAACTGGACAAAAGGAATTAAAATTATAACTAAATCACTGCTGTAGTTCTTCTATTATATTTCTTGTCATTTAATTTTATTTTTATTTGATTTTGCACATAATTTGATATTTTTTTATTTATCTTTTAATTTTGTTAATAAAATTAATGACATAAAAATTTAAATTTGATCTAATGTCACTTAATATTATAAATCTATTTTATAATTTTAATTTAAAAATAATAATATAAGATAATTATTTTAATTTTTATATTATTTAATATATATTTTAATCCATATAAATACTTAATCTTTTTATACAAGTTATATTTAGTATTTATATAAATATTAGGTGAAATTACAAAATTATAATACTTTATTTTATAATTTAGCTTTTGTTCTTGGCGTTTCTACAGAGAAAAACATGGTTTGATGATAAAGACTTTACCTTGAGGAATGGTGCTATAATTTTCCAGTTTTTTGAAGTATGTCTATGTGGTTGGTTGACTCTATGCTTGTTTTTCGGAGAATGGCATTTCTTAAATTATAAGGCAAATGGCCAATTTGCATAGCCATCAAGTCTCGTCCTATATTATTCAATGAAGTCGTAAGTGTTCGTTTGCTGAAAATGCCATTGCCAGTCAGTTCTTATAATTTATCAATGTTAATTAATTATATAAATTATTGTTAACTCACGTAATTATTTATTTTAGATGATGTAATGACACATGTTCAATGATGTTGTCTTCAAATATTTGAAGTAAAAGAAAAACAACTCATCTTATTTAGCTTCTAATATATATATATGTATATGCAATAATGTGGTGTTGGTAAATGATCATATATTAGCAAAACCCCTATTCTTTTCATTATTATAGTGAAAATTAAAAGACAGAATGTTATGAAAATCTTTGAGATTAATTGATATTTTAGTTCTTATAGTTTTATTAAATTTATAATTTAATTTTATATAATTATATTTCCAAATTTAAAATAATTTATGATTCTTTATTATAAAAACTTGTATTAAATTCAAATAATATGAATTAATTTAGAATTCAATCGAAGTTCAATTTTTTTTGTCATTCATTATCAAAAATTTTTTTAAAAAAATCCAATCTTTAAAATTATTGTGAACATGTATATTCTTTTTTTTTTTTTTTGGAAAAAATAATAAAGATAATTTTTTTATATAATAAATAAATATTAGTAAATAACTTTTAATGAAGTAAACATAGCAAAACAGCAACAGTAAAATACTAGTAAATAAATTTAGTAAATATATTAAATTTTCTCAATTGAATTTGATATTACTTGACGATGAAAACTTAAATACAAATAATTTTAAATTTTAGGATATAAATATATAAAATAAAATTATAAGAATTAAATCTATAAATCTAGAAAATTATGAGGAATAAAATTCCTATTAATCCAGATTTTTAAAATATTTACAAAATAATGAAGTGAAATTGTCCAAAAAATTCTGATTCCATTTTCCTTTGATAAAAAAACTTGGCACATACGTTCTCTCAGGAGATCAAGTCAAAGTGACAATTCATAGGTAATTTTCTTTGGTTATCATTACTAATAAATGAATGCCACGATTAATTATTAATTTTTTATAGCAATTAATTGACTAATTATATGGAGGCATAGACATCGATTCAGATTGAATAGATGTAGGTGCAATGCAATGAATCAATTAAATCTTTTGACTGATCGATGGAATAAGAAGGCTCAGAATGACCTTCAAGTTGGTATTTAGGTTTGATATAAATAAAAAACGCTAAATTAAAATTTAACCCAATGTAATTTATCCTTTTTTTAATATTGCGCATTAGTGGTTAAATAGTCATAATGTATTCCTTTGTAATTCATTTTATTTACATATTATGCATGTGATGTGAGATCAATTCTTATCATTTATTTTGGGAAAAATAAAATTTTAAATTATTTTTTTGACAAAAACTACACCTCGGATGTAATACCTAAAAAAAAAATGTTATCAAGAGTCCAAAGTGAAAATCTTTAATTTCGTTGAGGTCATAACGTAATTTCTTATTTTTTAGAAGGACATATTTAAAGTCGATGGAAAGTTGATGAGATTAAAGTGCAAATTTTTCCATTTAGCCTTATGTATATATTTTCCCAAGTCGACTTTTCGTCCTGCAATCAACCAGTTTCTTGAAGCTTCTCCTTGCTTATCTGTGTTTGTCTCTTTCTCGCCGACGCCACTGATCGTCATCCATCTACCATCCAGCCACATTCTGGCTGTCCTCCTCCATTTTTCAGGGACCTTTAGCGCTAGTTTTCCTCCCTGAGTGTGCTGCTTTTCTTTTCGGTTGAAAGCTTCCCTACAACTGCTACAGTTTGTTTGCTTTCCAAACCACTCCATCTTTAGCCCTGCGAGTTCCGACAAGCTCTGGCCACATCAACCTTCATTTCTTTTTCCTAGTGTTTCTCTTGCACTGGCTCAGCTCAACTAGCAGCTTTCTCCTCTCCACCTGTATACAGTACGGCTAAGCTGTGGATCAGCACATCAGCGGCGATCTAGCTCTGACTGAACTCACTACAAGCACTTTGGAAAGTGGTGAGTATTTTTAAAATACAAAATTTATTTTATAGTAACTTTATAGCAAGTTTTTAAGATAGACTAGTTAAAATCCTTATTGTGCAAAGTTAAAGAAAGATGAAAATTTTCTTATAGATTTGCTCTAGATAAATTCTTATTGACAAACCAAGCACACTAATATCAGAATTTTGGAGCTTTAGCTGATTTAACTTTCTAAGGATTTTTCTAAGATGAGTGGACAATCTTCCTCACTTAATAATTTTATTTATAAATATAAAATAATTTTATTATATAGAACATTATTAATCCTTTTAAATAATAGGATTTTCCTTATATATTAAAGTGGTTTCGAAAGTATATTTACATGTTGTATGTGTACATGAAATAGATTACTGTGATAAAATTATACGTTTTCATCTTACTTTATGTTATTGAAACTGCCAATTTTATTTTTCTATGTGATGAATAGATATACAAATGCATCAACAGGTTTATGCATGTTTTGATAAATGTTGCTTATTCAAATAAGAATTTTTATGCTATATGATATTTTTTATATTATTGAAGAGGTTCTGAATCCATTAAAAATTCATTGGTAACCTCAAGTGTAATTGTGACTAGTTGATATGATAGTGTGATAAGGGTGGGTAGTCAGATATATGAATATTTGATTAGCGTGTTAGGATAGATTTTTAGGAGAGATGCTGGTTATGATGTATGATGTTACGGTTACCTTTGGGAATTTTCCTTCGGGATTCCAATTGTGTGTTTTAATTAATTACATATATAACTTTTAGAAATCTTCACTGACTTTTTTTCATTTTATGTAATGATGAACATATTTTCATAATAGCCTATTTTGATACTTATTATTATGATATTAAATGTTATGTTTTCAATTACTTGATTTCCTTGTGGAATGACAGCTTTCAAATTTATTTTGTGACTATGACTGCTAAATGAGTAAGCATATTTTTTACGGGTATATACTTTTAAACATGATTTTTAAATGAGATTTTTGAGTGATTATGAGATTGTTTACTCACTGAATTTCTATGAAACTCACTCACTCTTCTTCATGTTTTTCAAAGCTTGAGGACATACCCATGATTTCTCCACCTCATCCTAATCTTGGATTTGCTTATTGATCGAGTAGGTCACTTTTTGTGGAGATCTAAGGTATATACATGGTGTAAATGTTGGCAGTTGGTTTAGTATTTGTGTAAAAGCATTTTGTTTAGATGAAGCCTAGTAGGTATAGCCTTGTGTTGTCTGGGCTATATGTTGAACTGTTGTATAGGTTATGTATAGGGTATGTAGCTCTTGGTTGTTGTGTAGGCCTCGTGCCTGGATGATTTATAAATAGAAGGAACTCTACTGGATTTTTGATAGAAATGATATATTTATATTTATTTGTTATTGTGGTCATGTGTCTTAACATGTCATCTTACATGATTAGACTTGTAGAAGGTTTCCTAATAATAATCTTTTATGCTAGTCACGTGCTAAGGATTGGGGTGTGACACCAGATGCACATTTCCTTCTTTTCCATGAATTATGCTTTCATTCTATGCAAATTCTCACTTTGTCTATCAAAATAAAATGCGAACAGAAAGTGAAAGCCAAAGTTTACAAGGCTGTATTTTGGTGAAAAAAAAAATGAAAATATGCATAAAACAATTCATAAGATACAATTAAAAAAATAAAAATAAAGTGTTTTTAAACTGTAATTTCCTTGGAAACTTTGAAAGGTTTGAACTTTTGCCTTTTGGGCCACACTACTTTATGGGCCTCAGAACGCAGTGTTGCCCAACAAACCCAATCTTCTTTGGCAAAATTCTTATCCAATTCCACGGCAGGCCTGAAGCTCAATGGCACAAATGAGTCCTATCACCTCCCACTCACAGTCCCTTCTCACCCTTACCCGAGAAATACCTGTATATTTCAGAGGTATAATATCTATCTTTATTTTCATTTAATAAAAAAAAAATCTAATTGTCAATTTTATTATTTATATATTAATTTTGTGAAGCTCAAAGGTATTTCATTCCTCCCCTATACTTGTAACCCAACCAAAATATAAAAATGTGCTTTATTGACCCAAAAGTTGTAGTTGTGAGATACGGATTTTTTCAATTTTTTAAAAAATAATTGACCGTGTAAAGTTAAAATTTTTTTATTTTTAATTAAATAAGTGGTGAGTCAAACAAACACGTTTAGTTTCTCAAATTTAAACGAAGAAAGAGAAAAAGAAAGAAAATAAAGGAAAAGAGAAAATAATAAAAAAATGACAAAGAAATAAAGGAGAATTGATGATTTAGTTATAATTATTATTTTAGATGTTAAGAAATCTTTCAAAATTTTCCAAATTAAAAAAATACAAAGGAAAATGTTAAAAGATTAATCATAAATTTTATTTTCTTTTCCTCTTAATCAATATTTTTAAATATACAAAAAAAATTATGACATAACCTTCTCTTTCCGTTCTTGAGTTTTCTTTCCCTCTAACCATCTCTATCTAAACATGTCATTAAAGTTTTCTCTCTCTCTCTCCCTTAATAATAAATCCCATCCAAATGAGAAAAGGCAGCAATCAATTTTATGATCTCTGAATGGAAAATTTCATTAAGATCCGCTTGAGTAGTTGAAATCAAGTCCAATAATTCGGTGTATCATTGATTATTTTCGCATCCCTTGACCCATTTTCCTGAACCATAGCAATTAACCATTGCAGAACGCCCAAGTCTCTCTAAAAGGAACGTTAAACCGATTTTTTTTCCCATTGTTTACACTAAATCGTATGAGATACGTTCCTTCTAATTTATGTTTCGAGTTGCCTTGGATATCTATCTTACAGAACGAGATTTATTACGTTGAACTAAAAATTATAAGAACCTAATCGAAGGGAATTCAAACATATTTAAATAATCAAGTCTATTTAGTTATGCAGTGAGGTTTGACAATTAATCTTTATTTTTTTTTCTTAAATTAGATTTATCATAATCCTAAAAAAAAAAGACAGATATCATATTTATGAGATCTATTAATATAATGACCTACATTTATTATTTTGTAGATATCTTTCCTTTAAATATATAATAAATTAGATGCATAAAGAAAATTTTTTTTATTCAAAGTGGTAATTTGCAACCTATATACAAAAATCCACTTGCAATGGGCATTTAAATTACACATGTTAAGTTCACTCCCTAATTTTTAAGTCAAATTGTCAATCATGAGACTTATAACCAATCTTACAATTTATACTATTTCTTTTTTTTTTTTAAAATAACGAGATTACTCTTTTGATATTCTTATTTAAATTTTCCGGCCAAATTATGAGGCCTATAACCAATCTAATCCATATGTGTTTTGATTGTATGGCCGAAATTATCATGTCATGGGAAGCTTGCTACTAAAATCTAGTACTAATCCAAAGTTCACACAATTTTACATATATGACACAAATCATGAAATTTCAAATAGGATTCAAGCTGTAAGGTCAGTAAATTTGATTATGCTTATCAATCAATGTTGTATATAAAATAATTTTCAACATTATTACTGACTTTCACATATTTGTTGAATCAGTTTTGAAAACAATTCAACTACTACCTTGAATCCTCCTATTGTGGAAAAAATGAAGAAAACGTTTTGATCAAGTTATTTAGAATGGGGTAGAAAGCATTTAATGAAAATCAGTTTATTAATGTTGGTTTGAGACTTATTGGAAAACGATGAATGTACAATCTATTAACCGTAAAAGAAGTTGCAATGCTTATAGCGGGTGACATTAATAATTTAGAAAGGGGAAGAGATATTGTTGTCAAACATAATAGGGGGATTTTGAAACGTATAAGTGAACATTCTCCTACTTACTTAGGATTGCAATATCCTTTGTTATTTTCATATGGAGACGATGAATTTAGAAAAGAAATTGAGATAAAACCATCCATGAAAACTTCTAGAAAAAAACAAATCTCACATTTAGAGAGTTCTTTCAATTTTGAATTCAATTTAGATAATGGGGGCAAACACACTTTTGTGTTCGAAAAAATTATTGCAACAATTCTTGGTTGACGGGAAATGTTTTAAATACTTTTCAAAACATTTTAATGAAAAAACTATGTTGGACGAAAATGGTTATCCAAAATATAGGAGACGAGATGACGGGAAAGTGATTTAGAAAAATGACATATCTTTGGATAATAAGATTTGTTGTGCCTTATAATGCATGACTTTTGAAAAAGTATCATGCATATATAAATGTTAAACTATGCAATCAGGGAAGATCAACAAAATACTTGTTCAAGTATAATAATAAAGGCCATGATTGAGTTATTGTTGGCTTCTACCAAAGAGATACAAATGGTGATTTACATGGAGATGTAGATGAAATAAAGATGCACTATATATGATTGCAGGAGGTATTTATATCAATGAATTACTATTTAATCCAAATTTCATAATCAAATCTTAATAACCTTTGTTTCGAATATTTAATTAGGTACATATCTCTATATGAAGCTGTTTGGAGACTTTTTGGATGGGATATCCAATACAAATATACTCCTCTTGAGCAACTATATTTTCACCTTGAAGGTGAACAATGCGTGACGTAGAATGATACTGATAATCTTGGTGAAGTTGCCAAAAAACCAAGCATTCAAAGATCATAATTTATGGCATGGATGAAAGCTAATAAAAATTTTTGCGAAGCTCAAGACTTGACATATGAGGAATTTCCAAACAAATTTGTTTTCAAGAGGCTTATTAAAAAATGGAGTGTTAGAAAAAAAGGGTTTTTAATTGGATGATTATTTTTCATTCCTCCTTTTGATCATGAAAAGTATTGCTTAAGAATCTTGCTAACAATATCTAAATATCAATTATAAAGAAATCTAAACTGTGAATGGTGTTGAGCATAAGATATTTAGAGAGGAATTTTGTGCACTGGGTTTGCTTGATGATGATAAAGAGTATATTAATATTGTAATTGAAGCAAGTCCTTAGGGAACTGGTGATTATTTGAGAAAACTCTTTGCTACTCTTCTATTATCTAACAATATGGCCAAGCCAATGTTTGTTTGGAATGAAACTTGGAATATCTTAATTGAAGATGTGTTGTATAAACAAAGAACTGTTTGAAAAAATCCAAGTAAAATATAAATTTTTTTATCATTATGTTTTTAAAATAATATGTTCATTATTGAGTATGTGCATATATACATTTAAAAAATTCATTATTAATGTTATTATTTTGATTTGATTAATCTTATAGGTTTGCAAATGATTGATGGCCAACTGAAAGAATATCGTCTTTGTCAAATTAAAAGACTATTGCAAAGCAACGAGAAGAGTTTAAAAGATTATCCTTCCATGCCATGTATGAATGACTTTCATGAGGTAGAGACATTTAACCATTTTATTCTTGATGTACTGGCTTACAACAAGGTTGAATTAATGAACAAGCACAATGAACAACTTTCAAAGATGATAGGTGAGCAAAAAAATGTCTATGATTAGATAATAAGTGTTGTTTCTTTAGATGAAGGTGGAATGTTCTTCCTACATGTGTATGGTGGTACTGGTAAGATTTTCTTATGGAAAACTCTACTTGTTGGTTTACGTTTAAAAGCTCAAATTGTTCTTAATGTTTCTTAAAGTGGTATTGTATCTTTATTATTACTTGGAGGCAGAACTACACATTCATGATTTAGTATCCCTTTGAATATCAATGAGTTCTTTACAACTAATATTTGTTAGGAAGTTTAATAGTACTCCCTCTCTAATCCATTGGTTAATGATGCATGTAAGTATAATGGTAAAGACAAAGCTCATAATTTGGGATAAATCATCAATGGCAAATAGATTATGTTTTGAAGTTCTTGATAGATTTCTGAGAGATATTCTTAAATTTTTAAATCCTAAAAGTTTGCATCAATCATTTGGTGGGAAGATGATTGCTTTTTGAGGTGACTTTTGGATAGATTTTACCAATTATTCCAAAGGGTAGTAGACATAATATTGTTTATGCTACTATTAATTCTTATTGTTTATTGGACTACTACAAAATGCTTAAATTGACAAAAAAACATGACGCTTTTAACTGATTCAAATGAAAGGTGTATAGATGATACACAAAAATTTTCAAAATGACTTTTGAATAATGGAGATGGTAATGTTGGTGAACCAAATGATGGAGAAGCAATGGTTGAATTCCCAAAAGATATGCTCATCAAAGATAGTAATGATTCTCTTTCATCTATTATAAGTAGCAAATATCCATCTTTGCCTGAAAATCTTAATGAAGCTACTTACTTACAAGAGATAGTTATTCTTACACCAACACATGCTAGAATTGATGAGGTAAATGATTATATTCTATCTTTGCTTCTTGGAGAGTTGAAGGTTTATTTAAGTAGTGATACTCCTTGCAAAGAAGATGTAAATACCCATAGTCAGACAGATATGCATTTACTTGAATACTTGAATACTTTGAAACCATTTAGGGCCCGTTTGGTTCAATCTGTAGAAACGGAAAGGGAATGGAATCAAATAAGGAGAGGAAAGGAAATGGAAACTGTTATTTATTTGAAATGTTTGGTTCAGTCAGGAAATGGAATCAGATTATTTGTGAATCCCTTTCTTATTGTTTGGTTGTCAGGAAATATGATTTGTAGAAATAAAAATACAATCCATTTTATGAACCTCAAATTCTATTATTTCTGAAGTTTTTAATTTCTTATTTTATGAAACAAAAATAATTTTATTAAAAATAATCATTTAATAAAGATTATTTAGTATAATAAAATTATAATTATTTAATAAAAATTATTTAATATATTTAATAAAATAAAAATAATTTTATGCTTAAATATATATTTAA
>JANHAO010014485.1:0-15285 GCA_026873985.1 Saraca asoca
TATAAGCAAGAAGTTGTTAATAATGTCTTATGTGATGAATAGTAAATGACAAAGAGTTGTCAACTTAATGATTAGGAGTTACATGAAGATGTAATTGACAAAGAGTTGTTTACCTAGCCTAATTAATTTGGATTCCTTAGCCTCCACCAAGTTTAAGTAAATTAGACCCAGATCCTAACCTACTATGACTGTCATACAACATAATAATATGATTCTCAGATAGAGGGTCATTAGAATTTGAAAAAAATAGTGGGAGTTCATTTTATTAAAGTCCATATAAAATGATTTTTATGCTTAGATAATAATCCACTTTATTCTTATTAAAGGTTGTTTAAATGATGAATAACATCTCCTTAAGAAGTATTCAGATTGATAATAAACTAACTGGGCTAAATTACATGGATTGGTCATGAAATTTTAAGCTTGTCCTTAAGTAAGAAAAGATAGGATCTTGGTCGTTACTACCCCTCCTTAGTTTGCACACTTTAGTGTTCTCTCTTCAAAGCTGATACTTGCCTATCTCCTGCAACCCTTATATACACTCGTTAGTATCTTGGCCTCTTAACCACTTCTTTAGTGATTAGTACTTTCTCTCTCTCTCTCTCTTGGCACCACTCTAGTGACATCCTCCGATATTTAATCCCTCGTAGGCTGGTTTAACCGCATCCTCCTTATTATTCCTTCTTAGAGTGCATCCTTTTGATAACTCTTTTTTCATCCACACCCTTTTGAGAATAGTGTTTATGCCACTCAATCTTGAGCTTCACTTTACTTGTGCACAAAAAATTATGAATCCCATGGTCATTGCTGCAAAGTTTGTCTTATAATTATGTAATGCTAACTTGCTATGCCCTAAGTTATTGTCACTACTCTATTCTACAACTGTGTAGGTCTAGCTTACTTTATCAAGTGTCATTGTGAATGAGCACTGTAGCTTGCTTATTACATTCATGTGATTATTGTGCACAATTGATCCCTTTTAGGCCAACTTTATCCCCTCCAATTTTACTCTTTCAAGTAAAATTAATGCCCTCTAACACAATTTTAAACTCCTCTAATTCAATTTGTCCATTCAACACATCCCTTCAAATGTGTCATCCTATAGGATGTGTCAACTATTTATTGTGGCCATGCAATCTAGCATAACCATGGCTTTACCCTCTAGGCTTCACCAATAACTAATATGTCCCCCATGAGCATGGTCAAGCCTTCTTGGCAAGACTAGGGCTTCTCTTGGGGATTCCTCCCACTACATAGGTCGTTAAATCTCTCATCCATTTAGATGGTTTTGCATTCCTTTGAATGCTACTTTAAATGAGTGTGCTATGTGTATTTTTCAATACTACACAAATGGGCTGATAAAAGCCCAATGGGAAGACTCAGCTGATAAAGGCCCAGTTCATCCAGGATTAAGGCCACTAGACCAAGACATTAAGTTGCTAAATGTGAGCTCAGGTCATTGGTCAACATGGGTTAAAGCAGCAACCTCAGGTTGCTAGGGATAAGGCCCAGCCCACAATTCGAAGCATGCTTTCTTAATGATCAAACTAGGAAGATCCATTCAGTTTCCTATTTTAATGGAAATCTGTTATAACCATCAATCCTTATCCATTATGTAATCCTAATTAAGTCATGATACTTATTAGTTATTGAATTACTCTCAAACTATAACACCCTAGCTATTATAAAGAGGGGCTAAAACCATTGTACAGGGGAAGGAGCAATAGATATGGATGCTAAGCCAATAATATAGAATATGACTACTGAGCCAAGAATACAGAGAAATAAAATAACCATGGATGTAGGGGTAAATTGATTTCAGTTTAATCATGTTAAAAACTCCTAGTGTCCCCCTGTTCTTCCTCTCTCTCTCTTTCTTTTCACATATAATTTAAGATTTGGGGTTTAGGACATTTTGTTTGATTGGATTTAATCATCAACATTTTGATGCTAGAAGGAGGGCCCTAAACTACATTCCCCTTGATTTTCTAATGGCTATGGGAAGAACCACTAGGAGTTCAAACATGACAGTTAACCAGCCTGAAGGCTAGATGGAATAATAGCAAGATGTATTATCGGTCATGATTGTAACACCATTCTAAAGGAGATTCACATCAGCAATTGTGAGAATCACACTAGGGGCTATCTCTAGCTCACAAGGCACTTCGATTGTTTATAAAGCTTGAGAAGCTCTTCTTGCTTCTCCATGGAATGGCTTGATGGATACTTTAGTTAAACCTCCCATGTTTCTAGTAGTTTGGCTTCTGGTGAAGCTCTTTAAGGCGTGGATGGTCTGCTGCAAAGGATTAAGAGGTGTGAATGGCCTGCTACATGTGACTTCCCTGCATAACTCTTCTGGTCTGTTGCTGGGGAGTCCTGTACAGATCTCAAATTATCTTCTCACAGTTCTGCCATAAGATTCAGCCTTGCCAGCCAAACTCTTGTGGACATTTTGAGTTGCTCCGGGCACAAGCCAAGAAAGGAGCCACTGGCTAAGGAAGGATATAAGAAGAAGAAGATTAAGGAGTGGTCATGCTCATCGATTCTCTAGCTGATCGAAGCTTATCTCTCGGGGGTCGACTCTCTTCTTCTTTGTGGAAGTGATAGCTATAGGCTTTATGCTTTTACTTTTGTGTTTCTCATCTTCTGATGTAATTTTACCTCATTGAATGAGGCCTTTAATGAATAAGCTTTCTTTGTAACTCTTAGGTGCTGTATTGAATGCTCTGTATATTACTGGTTGTAATATACATTCTTGTAAATTAATGAAATACTTATCTGACTAATCAATCATATCCTTAATGAATTTTGGCATTCATTTGCCTTGGTTGATGATGAGTAATGTCTGAGCAGGATGCATGCAAGCTGCACCTAGAGAAGGGGGTGCATGTGAGCTATGCTCATTTAGTTGCATGAAAGCTATGTTTTACTGCTCGTGCCACAGTAACTTTGTTGCTTGGTGGGCAGGTAATTGAGTTTATTTTGATGTCCTCATGTCTTAATGAGCTCATAGCTTTACTAAATTGAGTGTTTAATAATGCCTCTGCACTTTAACTTTTTGCTGGATTTTGAGTATTTAATAGTTCCTCCACACCTCAACGAGCTCTTGGCTGTGCCAGATTTTAAGTGTTTAATGGTGCCTCTATACCTCAGCGAGCTCTTGGCTATGCTAGATTTTGAGTGTTTAATAGTGCCTTCGTACCTTAATGAGGTCTTGGCGTTGCCAAGTTTTAAATGTTTAATAGTGCCTCTGCATCTCAGTGAGCTCTTGGCTGTATTGGATTTTGAGTGTTTAATAATACCTTTGCACCTCAATGAGCTCTTAGCTCATTGCTAGATTTTAAGTGTTTAATAGTGCCTCCGCACCTCAGCGAGCTCTTGGTTACGCTAGATTTTGAGTGTTTAATAGTGCCTCCATACCTTAACTTTTTGCTAGATTTTGATTTCAATATAGAATAGCTTTTCTTTTTTAGGTACCATTTCACTAGAGATAATTAGACAAGAATCTGGAGTACTTTCATTAACTTCAGTATGATATTACAGGATCAGAATATGTTCTAATGGATGGCTCTTGCTACCGATCAGTGGTTCGTTAAGTCTGTTCAATTTGCTGCTCTGATGACCTTGTCACATAATCTTATAATTGACCTCTCCTGATGAGATCTTCTGTGGCATCTTTTAGTGCCCAGCATTCTCAAGTATTGTGCCCAATCTCATTGTGGTAGGCATAGAATTTATCTTTATTGCTCCTGAATTTACCAAGTGTCAAGAGGGGCTTGGGCTTCCCAAAGTTTTCCCTATCTCGTTCTACCACAAAGATCCTGTCTTGTGTATCAGACAGAATGCTATAGCTTTCATAGCGACTGTGAAGTTGGAGTCACTCGGTCCTACCCTTCTTTGAGGGCTGGCTACTAGGGCTATAATTTTAGTTCTTCTCATTCCTCTTCTTGCTCTGAGGAGTGCTGGCCATTTCACCCTTATGCCCGAGTTCCTTCATGCCAAAGGCTTCTTCCCATCTAATTAGTTTGGTGGCTCGCTCATAAAATTCAGTGAGATCTCAAGCTAGGGACTTATAAAGGCTTTTCTTTAACTTTCCATCCTTATGGAGCCCTACCGTGATTGCCATTAAGATGCTCTCGTCTAAGGGATTTTCTATGGAGTTAGCTTTATGCCTAAACCTGGCTATATAATCCTTCAACGATTCATTCTTGCGCTAAAAAATCATTGCGAGATGGCAGGGAGATGCAAGCTACCTCTTCTATGCCTGGTATTGATTAACAAATTTTTTTTTATATTCTTCCTAACCATTGCAATGCGAGTTAGGAGGCTTCTAAACCATGCTTGAGATATGCCTCCTAATGTGGCCAGGAAGACGTAACATTTAACCAGAGGGTCAATTGTTTGGAGATCCATCTGGACTTTAAATGCGTCCAGATGGTCGCATGGATTGCTATTTCTATCATACAGCAAGATCATGGGCACTTTAACTTTCTATGGAAGGGGCTACATTTCAATTTTCACAGAGAATGGCGAGCTTTCCTCATGACAAGGTTGATTATTTTGAGATTAGGGGCATTCCTCTAGCTATTTTAGCCTTTGGAGAACTTCTTCCATTATCGGGTCTTGTGTTTTGAATTATGGCTAGAGCTTTCAACTTGTTGTGAGCCTCTAGATTGCTGACTGTCATGACCCTCGTGAGCTTTTTTCTAGGCATCTTCACGCATATGCTGGAGCTGTGCTATGATTTCTTCTTGCCTATGTGCGCCCTGGGCTTATGCTTGTGCCAATGCTCTAACAATTTTAGCCAACTCTCTTACCATGTTTTCAAGCATCGACTAGGGTTGGCCAGACATTTGTGCCTTTTTAGTTCCAAAGGTAGTGGTAAGCTAATGGTGGGAGTATCTACTGACTGAATGATCAGAGTGCTTGAGCCTCTGGCAATTCTTCCTCTCACCATTATAGCCAAATAGAAAAGCAATTCAGAAGGCACATGGGCCCTTCCTCTAGTGCCAAAATGTTGATGGTGAAATCTAGTTCTACCAAATCTCAGTTAACTTGTGTAATTCTTTTATCCCCAAATTACTTTCTGGTGAAAGAAATGGGAGACGAAGAAAATGATGAAGATGGTGGAGAGGAAGAACAGCAATTTCATGCAATGTTTTTAACGTGGTTAGGCTAAAACCAAGTAGTACGGGTCCTTACATCCATGGTAGCTTTTATTGATCTGGAGAGAATTTTACAGAGTTTTAGTATACATGCCTCAGCTTGTTCTACAGGGATCCTCCTTCTCCTATTTATAGAAGGTAAAAGGTTACAATTATAATTTTACATGTTGTAAATAAGTTACATTAAATATTAAATGTACAAAATAATTTAATCTTCTGCAAATCAGCTTTTGCAGGTGACTTTATATGGGTGGGCCCTACTTTTCTTCTAGGGCTATGAGTTGACATAAGCTTGTTTGGTGCTCTATCTTGTTGAGCCTTCTCTGTCTCACTGAGCTTTTGGCTAGGCAATGTGCCCATCTTTGTGAGCTAAAATGCTTGGCTCGGGGTTGCTGCTAGCCTTCATTCAATGAGACCAACTTAGAGGGGTAGCTCATTTCTCAATGAGCTATTTCTCTAGGTTTTGGCTTCGTTTTCATCCCAACCTCGTGATTTAGCAAGGTGGTATAATCTTAGGAGCTGAGTTTTTTCAACTAGTCCTCAGTTTTTGCTGGGCTTTTTCCTTTCTATTATGCGAGACTGGATTTTACCCATAACATTTAAGAAATGGCATGTGATATCTAATGGCAATGATATGAGATATATATATATATATATATATATACATGTGATAAAGATGATATAAAATATATATGAATGATAGATGACGTGATAATATGATGAAAAATAACACTATTGAGATATTTGAAAATTTCCCTTGAAACATAGAATGACAAGTGATGAATGACTATGATTATGGAAATGCAATTACTATGGATGATATTATGGTATAAAGTTTGATAACATATGCAAAATATTGAATGATGATCACTGTTACCATTATAATCATTTTAATTAGTTATATAGTGTAAAACTTGTTTATGTACATGAGACATGGTATGATATACAATGTTATGAATGATATGAGAATGCTGGGTTATAATGGGAAATAATGAATTGAATCCTGGATCTATGTGTTCCAATATGGCAAAGGAGCATGAGGCGGGTGCTAGAGGGATATGGCGGGGCTTGTGTGGGTTATGGCTGGAATGAAGTAACAAGGAGGTTTACATGCTTTCCTTTACTTGTTGTTTACTAGAATTGTTATTTTGAATACACTGGAATGTGATAAAATATGACTTGATTATGTGACATGCTTATTGATGGCTTGAAACTGTATGAATAATATGATTTATAATTGTTATTCTAAGATATTCTGAAAGAAAATTTTATATGGTAAGACAATGTGATACACATGCAAGTGAAGATTGAGTCCTATGAAATGCTAGAAAGTAATATAGTACTGTGACCTAAGTATATAATGATTGATGAGAATAACTTGAGGCCATGAGAAAATCATGGTTGTTTATAGTGTGACAATTAAAATGTATTATGATATTACTCAAAGTTGATTCCATAGGTCTTTATATGTTGGATAGTTCTGGCATGAGATATGCTTTCTGAAGATATGATATGTATGTGTTTGGTTAAATGTTAATGAATTCATAAGTTTGGTACAAATTCATCTCACTAAGCCCTAAACTCACTCTTCTATGGATTATATTTTTTTCAGATTTTCAAGAAATTGCTGTTAACTCACCTCTAAAAAGCAAGGATAAGCAATAACTTCATGGACGTCACTACTGATGTAAATATCACCACTATAGAGAGTCCTTTAGAAATATATGTTTATTATGAACTTGTTGAGAGCTTGTTAAATGAAAGTCTAAACTGGCATGTGCCATTGCTGGTAGTGCCTCTGTTCATTGTAAAAACATGTTTATATGTCAATGTTTCTCCCGTCGTCAATATATTTGTCGAGTTTAAGTATATAAGGATGGGAAATATTAAAATAAGTATGAGTAGAAATTAATAATAGAGACAGGTTAAAGGCTGGTGATTATCAATCAAGGATTGATATTGACACTTATCATAACCTAGAGTTTAGGTCATGACAAAGATGATATCAAAGCATGGTCTATAAGGGTAGAAAGGTCTGTACAAAAACTTGAAACAAAAATATTCATTCGTAAGTGAGTATAAGGTTCAATTCACTTGGCTCTCTTGATATGCAAGTAACTTGATTCCTAATAAAACTATAAGGGTAGAAAGGTTTATACAAAGACTTTACAATCACTATATTGATCGAATCAAAATTGATTCAGATACAACATATTAGCAAGACATGAATCAGGCTTTATGGATTAAATTAAGGTCCAAAAAATGCTGCAAAAAAGAAGTGTCTCTTGGTAGTAAGAAAAGAGTATGAATAAAAAAAGCTAGTATTGTATTAACCAATAACCTAATTCCAGCTAATAAAATACCACTTGATAAGTGAAGATAAGTGAAGAGAAAATCATATTGGACCATTCTAGTTGCAGGATCCAGGTACAAGGAGAAAGGTAGGAGATCAATTAGTTTCAATTATTTCTACTCCATTCCGTGGAAGGAATGCGATCTAGAATCAAGGGAAACTTAATTTTAAGAAGCCACTATATAATTTGTAGTGCAAGGCAGTATGGATCATGTGGAAAGAAAGTGATGAGATGTTTTCAATGTGGAAAAATGGGACATAGAGTGTGCGAATGTCCCATGAATATAGATGTCTTGAGGTTCGATGTAGATTCTCAAGCCCAACCTCAAAACTAGCCAATAACCTAACATATACCTTCAGAGAGAGCACCAATTATGTATGGTAGAAATAATAAAAGAGGTAACCAGAGGAGAAACCCTAATGCAGACACTACGAGAATTCACAACCTTACCAGACAAGAAGCCTAAACATCAAATGCTAAAATTTTAGGTATTTTGGGAATACATAAAATTATAACTTTGGTATTATTTGACCCTAGAACAACTTATATCTTTATTGAGTCATGTTACTAAATAAACCTAGTGAATCATGGAATCACCGTTGATAGTAGTGGTTTCAGTTGACAAGATTCTTCTGGTCAATTATTTGTATAAGAATTGTACTATGATGATAGGAGATAATCAGTTATATGCCAATTTAGTCATGATAGATATGATCAACTATAATGTAACCCTAGGTATGGATTAGGTTTCTTAGCTTGAATAGTTTGATATAATGATTACATTTTATGTGAACAAATTTCCTCCTATAGTTTCTCAAAAAGATCAAGTAATTGAGGTAGATAGTTTAAACCCAAGCATATAAGTTTATAAGTTGTTAAAAAAAGGGTGCATAGTTTATCTAGCTGTGACAAAAAACCTACAGCAATTTGTCCCAAATCTAAGTGAGGTTCCAGTGGTATAAGAATTTTCAATGAGTGCCATGACAAATTACCTAGATTGCCATCGGACCAAAAAATAGAAATTATTATCAATTTTATGTTTAGCACAGAACTTATTCTATTCCTCCTTACTGTATGGCATCAATAGAATTGAAAGAGTTGAAAATATAGTTACAGGAGTTAGTTGATAGAGGCTTTAATCACCTAAATATATCATTGTGGGAAGCATTCGTGCTATTTGTTAAAAAGAAAACAAAATGATATAGTAATGTATTAATTATTGTTTTATTGTTAAGAATAAATATCCCCTCCCTCATATCAATGATTTGTTTAGCAAGTTGTAAAGGTGAGATATTTCTTGAAAATGGACTAAAGATTGAAATATCATTAGCTAAAGATTTGTAAAGAGAATTGTCAATGGAGTATATATATATATATATATATATATGGTATATGGTTTGAAAGTTAAGAAATGGGTAAATGTTAGCATAGCTGATTAAAAAGCTCATTTTCTTTATGAGTGTTATTTATTTTATAACATAAGCTAATTGAAATTAGAATAATGTTTTTATTAGAATGGTATTATGATAGAAAGGCTCTTAATGAACCTGGTAGGTGATGACATTTGAAAACATTAAATTTGGTAAATAGGATGCATATGGTGTTAAGTGTGCATAGGAGATGGTATAATTGGTTAAAGGTTGAAATGAGTAAATACGATAATAAGGGAAGAATTAGAGATTTAAGATTGCAAATAAGAAAGAGGTGTGATGATTAGCTAAGAATAGCTTATGCAAAGGGTTTGAATATTAAATCAATGATTGAAGATAAATGGAATGGTTTCTTGAAAATAACTACATGTTAACTTTATGAATAGAATTTGTTTTTTTTTATGTATTTATTGATGATATTATGGTATACTCTAAAAGCAGTGAAGAACATGATCAATATCTGAAAGAGTATAAATTCTATGAGAAACTCTCTAAATGTAAAATTTGGGCAATTAATGTTAAGCTTCTTGGTTATGTAGTGCCACAGGAAAGAAAAAGTAAAAGCTATAGAGAATTAATCTAGACCAACGACAACCATTGAAATTAGAAGTTTCTTGGATACTCCATTGCAGTTTAAGTTTTGTTTTTGAAAATTAGCATCTGTTAACCATAGGAGTAAACAACTTACTCTCCTGCGAGTATTTTCTTATGGATTTGACATATATGCTTATGCATTTAAATTTTGGCAATATTATGGCAAAGATTTGTTGAGTGGAGAATGATGATAAAATATAACAAAATGGTGTTTTATGAAGGGAGATAAATACAATTGAAATCTGAGTGTGGAATTTTAAAGTCAAGTGAATGTTTTAGTTGAGAGTAGAATTGAATTAGTTATGTCTTATAGATTTTAGATAAAGAAGATAAATGAGCAGAAAAAGTTTCCTCCTTGTTCATTTATATAATTCATGAGTTGGAAATGTATGATAGAGCATGTTTCATCTCACGGCATAATGATAGGAAGGTTAAATTAATAGTTTTGATTGAGCTTATGGGCTATGATTTGGAAGAAAATATGATTAAATTCAAAAATTGAAGTAGCTCCCTAAACTAGTAAATTGAGTTATAACAATTTTAGACATTCCTTCCCTATTTTTTTATAAGTTATGATATATGCAACCCATAAAGAGTTGTTACCAATTAAAGTTGTTATTGTTACTAGATTTGTCTATAATTACTAGTTAGCAATCCAATATTAAAATGGTATTGTTTGAGATGTCTGATGGGAGGACATGTTGATTTTCGATAAATTGGTATGAACCAGGAAGGCAAAGTTGTTAGAAGTAGATCTAGTAGCAAGTACTAGTGAAAAGGTATAACCAATCTATGATCAAATAAAGGAGGCTTAAGATAACTAAAAGTTGTGTTTGAATACAAATAGAAAAGAATTAGAATTTGATGTTAACCTACTAATTGAGATGTAAGAAATTCGTTCAATATTCCAAGTTTTTATGTGGAGGAAATAGGTTTTGGATAAGCTTCATATTGTAGGAAAAGAAATAAAGCTAAATACTAAGCTGGCATATGGAGAGCAACCAATAGCTAATCTTAATTAACAATTCAAAAATTAAGACCAAAGGAAATTTCCATGGTCAAAGTGAAGAAAGGACAATATAAAGAGCAAGAAGCCATGTGCCAATTAAAATTGAGATAAGATAGGAATATTTTTTATTATTAGTCATGGAATGAGTATAATGAATAGATGTATAATGTTATCTATGATAAATGACTTGTTTGTTGAACCTAATATCATCACCCAGAATTTGAGGACAAATTCTCTTTAAGGGGGAGAGAGTTGTAACATCCTGAATTTTCTAAAATGATTTTTTATAACAAAATAGCTTTTCAGAAAAATTTGAAAAAGGTAACTTTGAAAAGTTTGAGAATTTGAAAGTGTACATTTTGGGATACGAAGCATTTAGACATAGTGGGGAGAGATTTTATGAATGATAGGAATCTTTAGAAAATGGAAGTTCTCAAATCAGATGTTCATGGAACAAAATTTATGTTTTAGAAATTAATTTCCAAAAACCTTTAGAGAGATCGAAACTAGCACTATGAGTACCTAGCAAGTGTAAACTTATAGTAGGAATTACAAAGGTAATAAATTTAATTAATTTATATCAAAATTTCATAGTCGCTGGCAATCGGTGAGCATGTCAAATTTGGACTTTAGGTGAAAAAATTGGCAAAGTCACCAAACAAAAGAAATTACAAATTTGTTAAGGAAGAAGTCAAAGGGAGTTGACCAATTTTCTTTTCCAATTTTTCCTCTTAAGAGGCAGTTGCCCTCTTCTTTTATTCTTGATTCAGGTTGCTTCCAGTAACATTACATCTTCTCCACACTTAGAGCATATCTCTCTACAAGCTCTCATTCTCTCTTTACGTAATCCTTTATCTTTCCATATAAATATCTTGTATTTTAGAGTTGATTTCTCTCTTCTTCCTCTTTAACTTGACATCAAAATCTTGCTGATTCATAGAGTAAAAGTTGAGTTATGAATTTCTAAAATTTGTTATCACTATTCACTTCATTATTTAACCCATAGATCAATTTAATTTTTATGGTGTTTTAAAGCATGATTCTATAAGATATAGCTTGTTTCTATTCAATGGAATCATAAACTAATCATATATGATTGGTTGAAGAGGAAAAATCCTTAGAAAATATGAAAGCTAATAAGCTCTTCTTTTTTATTCTTGAAGAATATTGAAGATCTTTGTGAGATATATTTGATTTGTTCATTTCTAGCTGCTAAGGTCAGTAACCCTTACCTTTCTTGTGAATTATGATGTGTTCTTGCTTGTGATTTATTGATTAGTTAGTTCAAAAGCATGAGATAAGTATTTGATGATTGTGTAGCTAAATTTGAGGTTGAATAGATCTGTTGAGATGTTGTTTGGTTTGCTGTGGAAATAGTTAAGTTATAAGCTTATTTAAACTTTCAAAACATGTTGAAATAATGATTTATAGTAGAAGGTTGAACATAAAGTTGCTTTCCCTATTTTTTGGTTATTTACAAGCAAAACCTACCTATGTGAGTTAAATTAAGGCTTTTTGAAATAAACCCGCGATCATGCATAAAATAATCTAGCACTTTTGTTCTTACAATTTAACTCGAATTTTGAACTAAATTTATACGATTCAAATCGATATTTTCTACTCTATTTTTTTATTTTGATCGTGATTTGGATTATGTTTAAATTTGGAGTTCCCAAAAGTTTTCAAAATTTGGCGAGCAGACTCATATTTTCAACTAAATTTCCTTGATTATACTCAAACTTCTTCAGTGATTTTGATCACGATTCTACTCAAATTCCAAACCTGATTTTGGTGTGAGACTAATCACACCTCCAAAAATTTTTATCACTCTTTTTAGTTCAAGCTTCTTTCTGTTTAAAAACTATTATATTCCTTTGGGTCTAAACTTGCATAAGATGCAATTAAGTTGAATAAAACAAATGAGAAGTTGTGAATGAGTAATTTCCAAGTTAATACTAATTAACCTAGTAATTGTTTATACACCAATGTTATGGAAGCAACGTGGATAATTATAAAGATAGTGTCACTGAGAATGTGTGTTGAGATAGTAATGAAATGATGGCCTATATGTGGATAATTGAAAAATGATTATGATACTTGTTATGATAATAGGACCCATATAATTATGAATGAGTTCCAAGTTTGAATATTCTTTAAGAAATGGCATATGATATATAATGGCAATGATATGATATATATATATATATATATGTGTGTGTGTGTGTGACAAAGATGATATAAAATATATATGAATGAAAGATGACGTGATAATATGATGAAAAATAATGCTATTGAGATACTTAAAAATTCCCCATGAAACATAGAATGGCAAGTGATGAATGACTATGATTGTGGAAATGTAATTACTATAGATGATATTATGGTATAAAGTTTGATAACATATACAAGATATTGAATAGTGTGTGATGATCGTTGTTGGCATTATAATCATTTTACTTAATTATATAGTGTAAAGTTTGTTTATATACATGAGACATGGTATGATATACAATGTTATGAATGATATGAGAATGATGGGTTATAGTGGGAAATAATGAATCAAATCTTAGACCTACACTTTCCAATATGGCAGAGGGGCATAGGGTGTGTGCTGGAAGGACAAGGCGGGGTTTGTGCGGGTTAGGGTTGGAACGAAGTAGCAATGAGGTTTACATTGCTTTCTTTATTATGTTGTTTATTGGAATTGTTATTTTGAATACATTTAAATGTGATGAAATATAACTTGATTATGTGACATGGTTACTGACGGCTTGAAATTGTGTGAATAATATAATTTATAACTGTTATTCTAAGAAATTCTGAAAGAAGATTTAATGTGGTAAGCCAATGTGATATACACTCATGTGAAGATCGAGTCGTGTGAAATGCTAGAAAGTAATATAGTACTATAACATAAATATATAATAATTGATAAGAATAGCTTGAGGCCATGAGAAAATCATGGTTCTTTATAGTATGACAATTAAAATGTATTGTGATATTACTCAGTGGTTGATTCCCTGGGTTTTTATGATGTGTTAGATAATTCTAGCATGAGATATGCTTTCTAAAGATATGATGTGTATGTCTTTGGTTAAATGTTGATGAATTCATAAGTTATGTATGGATTTATCTCACTAAACCGTAGACTCACTCTTTTGTGAATTTAATTTTTTTTGCAGATTCTAAAGAAATTGTTGTTAACCACATCTGAAAAGCAAGGATGGAAGATAACTTTATGGAAGTCACTACTAGTGTAAATACCACTAATATAAAAAGTCCTTTAGGAGTGTATATTTATTATGAACTTGTTGAGAGCTTATTGAATGAAAGTCTAAACTGGCATGTGCCATAGTTGGCGATGTCTGTATATATTATAAAAACATGTTTATATATCAATTTTCTCCCTTCATTTATAAGTTTGCCCTATTAATCATTGGAGTTTAAGTATACAAGAGTGGGAAATATTGAAATAAGTATAAATAGAAATGAAGAATATAGATAAGTTAAAAGCTGGTGATTATCAATCAAGGATAGATATTCACGCTCATCATGACCAAGAGTTTGGGTTGTGACAAAAATGGTATCAGAGCATAGTCTAAGCGAAATCTATGAGTATAGGCCTGCATCTAGAATTGCATAGAGTTTGTCATGTGGTGATGGTTTCATCAAGTGTTAATAGGAATAATACCAGTATCACGCATGCAACTGGGAGCATATGTTGCTAATACCATTCTTGTTGATCCAATGAAATTTGTGTTCAGCAAAGTTAGATTGGAACCTTTGTATGTCTTGAGAATCTGATTAATTTTTTGATGTAGATTATAGAAAAAGCTAGAAGACAAGAAAGTCAGGAATCTGAGTTTAATAATGAAGAATTGTCCATTGGACAGACTAGTCCATACTATAAAATTGGTGATAATCTTAAAGTCTCTCAATGAATAGAAAACCTAATACAATAGGCAATGAATCTCCTGATACAAAACATTAATACAAAATCAAAATTAAGTTCAGAAAAGAAGGCCCAATAGAGGTATAGAAAATGAAAGAGACTAAACTCCTTTGACTAGAAACGAGCACACCCTTTCATAACAAGTGGGCATCATTGTAGAGTGAGACCTATTTGCTATGAGAGGGTGTTGAACTTGGATGTGAGACTTGGATATACAAACTTCATTACTTATAATGGATTGTTTTAAATTGATATTTTAAACTATGTCATATTCCACATGTGATGGAAATTAATTTCTCGTGGATGATATCTTTATAATTCATTTGCTAACATTGTTCATACAAGTCATGAGCTATTTTTGTTCTTGTTTGGCAAAGCCAATATAGAAGCGTGGTAACATAGAATACAATAAAAAAAATGACAATAACTCACATGATACAAATAAAATATTGTTTAATTTTGATTTATTTCATAGGTAGAAATAAAAAATAATTTCATTAAATAAATGAAAGAAAATATAAATTATATGATAATTCCAAAAGGCAAGTAAAAAATCCAAAATATCAAAATCTTATCAAATAAGAGCAAATTTAAAATCTCAAATAACATCATACAGTTATAAACACAAACTCTTTTTCTTAAAGGGGTGTATTTAATCATTACTTTTAAAGACTTTTAAAGACTTCAAAAGTTGGGGTGTATTTAATAATGACTTTTGAAGACTCTGTAAAAGTCATGGGTTATTCAATATTGATTTTTAATGACTTTAAAAAAGTCTATG
>JANHAO010014486.1:0-15314 GCA_026873985.1 Saraca asoca
TATTATCCAAATCCACAAACCGCTTAGTCATAGATGCAATAGAGCCCAATCAAATTGACTCTAGGGCACCTATATTCGACTAACAAGTGGATCACCCGGCACAAGCTCACATTGCTGAGCGAGCTACCTTAAGCATTGGGTAAGGGATGCCAAGTGTCCAGTCAACACCTAAAGGCACATTCTCCTAACTGACAAGTCAGCCTCCAAAATTGACATTAACCTCCAAAATCTGACAGTAAAATGCCAAGTATTTATTGCCTGTCAAGCATTGATTGCCCACAGTGACAAAAATGATAGCCATGCTATTTATCAAATTACATTTGTAACCTCCTAACTTCTATAAATGGGGGGATAGGTCATTGTAACGTGTAAGTGAAAATACATGCAGAAACCTTACTAAAATAGCGAGAAAGCTTGTATATTGTAACTCTATTGAACTGAACAGAGAAACCATCATGCAAAGTTAATATAAAACCACTATAGATGTAAGGGTCACATTAACTTTAGTCAAACCACGATAAAAATCTTTTGGTGTTCACTATTCTTCTTCCTCCCCCATCTCCTCCTTTCTCATACACACGCATTTATAACTTGCAGTTTGGTTGTTCATTGAGCTTTTCCTGCTGATCGATTTTCACCGTCAACATTTTGGTGCTAGAAGGAGGGCCCCAAATGTGTTTTTTCTTTCTTTGGTTAGCTATTTGACTACAATGGCAAGGGGAAAAGCCACTAGAAGCACAAGTGCTATCACTAGCCAACCTGAACGTCACGTACAACAACAACGAAAAACATTACTAGCCGAAGGCTTAGTCTTCCCTGCTGTAAGCACCTCTACTGCCCCTACAACAGGGATTGCCATTAGCATGGCACCTTTCACTTCTCACCAACCTGCTACTTTCAGGCCTGACATAGTGCAAACATGGCACTAATGTCTGGAAGTGCTTGAAAATACAGTGAAGGAGTTAGCTTATATGGTTAGAACCTTGACTCAGGCACAGGCCTTGGGTTTCCAAAGACAGGTTCAAGTTGCTACACCTAAAGGAGAACTTCAGCATCCAGGAGCTCAACTGGAGAAGCTTGGTAGAAAAGAACATCAATGAGCAGGCTCTATCCACTCATCTAACTCATGGCTAAGATCAAAAATCCATCGAGCCCTTGAAGACGATCAAGAAGATGACCAATAACATCAGAGCTCGCATTGAGAAAGGAGCTCAAATGGGAGTGATCATGGTCATGGATTATATCACTGCTCACCAGGTCACGAACACAACAGAAAGCATAAAACCTTAGGTTGTTACTCCCATGATCAGAAGGACAGAAGTAGGCAAACCACTAGCCATCAGTCTGAGACTTAGGACTTGAAGATCGATGAGCTGCTTCAGAGGGTGCAGTAGTTAGAGAAACAACCTTTAGCTCAGAGCAATAAGGGAAGATTGAGACATAGCCTCCTCTTCGAAGGTTTAAGGTCCCCACCATCCCATTGTATAATAGGGATAGTGATCCATACAACCATTTGGACACATTTAATTTTCAAATGGATCTCCAAATCGTTAACCCGCTAGTTAAATGTCACGTCTTCCTTGCCACCCTTGGACAAATACTCAGGACGTGGCTAAGGAGCTTTCTTGCTTACAGCATTCATAGCTAGGAGGAATACTAAACAAGATTCCTCCATCAATACAAAGCACTAAAAAGGTAGCTCATACCATCCTACCACCTTGTGACAATCTTTCAGCGGAAAGATGAGTCACTAAAGGATTACATTACTCAATTTAGGTGTGAGGTTACCAATAAGGAAAACCCTTCAGGTGAGAGCATCCTCATAGCTATCTCGATTGGGCTCTATAAGGATGGCAAGCTCTATAAGAGCATAACAAGTCTCCAGTGAAGGACTTAGAAGAGTTTTACGAGCAAATGGCCAAGGAGATTAGGTGGGAAGAGACTTTTAACTCAAAGAAACCTAATTAGAGAAATGGGACGGTTGGCTCTAATCAGGGCAAGAAGAGAAATAATGGCAGGAGCAATAGAAAAGGTCAAAGAGGGTGCTGATGACCAGGTCAGGAAGAAAGCCAGAGGTGAGCAACAACCATGCTAGGGTCGATATAATAGCTATAGCGCTTTGTCAAACACCCCAGATAGAATTCTCACAACGAAGAGGGACAATGAAGACTTTAGAGGCCCAAGCCCCTAAAAGCTTCCCTTGGGTGAAGAAATAGAAACAAATTTTGTGTCTATCACAATGAGGATGTGTATAATACTTTAGACTATTCGGCGCTCAAAGATGCCATCAAGGACCTTAGTAAGAGAGGTTACTTGAAGGATTATATGGTGCGACCCTCAAGATATGACCTCCATGACCTCAATAGTTAGCCTAGCATTAACAGGCCCCTGACCATAAGAAGGCACCCTCAGTCAGAACCATATTCACCATCCATAGTGGACCCCATGTGACTAGAATTTTGAAGAGGTTGCACAAGCGATATGTGTGAAAGATGGGTCATGTTCTACTCATAGGGCATGATGAAGTTGGAGGATCAGTAAAAAGGCCAGAACGAGCTCTGCTTGCATTACCTTTACTTATGAAGACCCTCAAGGAGTACATTTTCCACATAATAATGCATTGGTCATCCGAGCCAAAATTAGCAATGCTGAGGTGCGAAGAATCATGGTTGACATAAGTAACTCGGTAAATGTGATGTACAAGTAGTGTTTTGATCAAATGGGCATCGACCTTGACCAGCTTCAACCTTCCCCAGAACTTCTTTTCGATTTCACGGGAGATGCAGTGGTACCTATGGGGCAAATTAAACTTCCAATTACCCTTAGAGATTCAGACTGCTAGGCCACAGCCCTAACTGATTTTCTGATCATTGATTCTCTATTAGCATATAATGTGGTGTTGGGGTGACTGATGATGATTGACCCAGATATGGTTATATCGCCCAAAACACTCACCATCAAGTTTCCAACCCTTAACAGAGTTGGATGTGTACGCGAAAAGTAACAAGTGGCCAAGCATTGTTACAAAGACTCGGTTAAAATCGATGTGAGAGGGAAGAAAATCGATGTGGTTTCTAGAGTAGAGCCATGACCCACGAGCTCAACTGGGGTCAGCTACAACCTGGACCCTTATGAAGTAGATGCTGAAAAAACTATCGATCTAGTAGAAGAACTTGAGGATGTTTAAGTCAATGAAGTCGTTTTAGTCAATGAGGCCATTTTAGTCAATGAGGTTGATTCTAAGAGATGCTTCAAATTAGAAAAGAATCTCTTCTCAGGTTTGATGGTGGAGCTAACCGAGTTCCTTAAAGCAAACCTTGACATCATCACCTGGAACCATGAAGACATGATTGGAATCAACCCAAAGGTCATGTCACATAGAGTAAACATTGACCCTCACCATAAGCCAGTCTACTAGAAGCGAAGGCCCATGACCGTCGAATGCTACGTCGCTTTAAAGGAGGAGGTGGATAAGCTTTTAGCCAACAAGTTTATCTAGGAAGCCCATTATCCTACCTGGATAGCCAATCCTGTGTTACTCAAGAAAAAGAGTAGGAAGTAGAGAACTTGTATTAACTTCACAGACCTCAATAAGGCATGCCCAAAGGATAGCTTCCCCTATCTAGAATTGAACAGCTAGTGGATGTGATGGCAGGACATCAACTCCTTAACTTTATGGATGCTTAATCGTGATATAACCAAATTCCCATGGCTGCACAAGATAAAGAACACATCTCATTCATCACTGACTGCAAATTGCACTACTATAGAGTGATGCCTTTCAAGCTAAGGAATACGGGAGCAACTTATCAGTAGTTGATAAATTTAATGTTTACAGATCAAATTGGAAGAACGATGAAGGTGTATGTAGATGACATATTAGTGAAATCCGCACAGGTCACCAACTATGTCTGCAACCTAAGGGAAATGTTTCAAATCTTGAGGAAGTATCGAATGAAATTGAACTCACACAAATGCAAATTTGGGGTCATTTCAAGAAAATTCCTCGGCTTCATGGTGAATAAGAAGGGAATCAAAGCAAATCCTGAAAGGATCAGAACCCTCCTCGACATGAGATCCCCCACTAGAGCTAAGTACATGCAAAGCCTAAATGGCTAGGTCATAACACTCCGCAGATTCATCTCTATGGTAATAGATAAGTGTGTTCCCTTTTTTGATATCTTGAGAAAGATGAAGAAGCTTGAATGGACGCAACAATGCAAGGTCACCTTCCAATAGCTCAAAAAGTATCTTGGACGAGCTCTACTCTTTTCCAAACCAAAAGAGGGTAAGAAGCTAATCATTTACTTGAGAGTATCCCAATACGCCCTTAATGCAGCCTTAATATGAGAAAAAGGTGGAGCTTAATTCCCAATTTATTATGTAAGTAAGAGATTACTGGACACTGAGACAAGATATTTACCTATGGAGAAACTTGCCTACTGCCTAGTGATTGCATCATGAAAGCTATGACCCTATTTTCAAGCACATAGTATAGAAGTGATTATACAGTTCCCTCTTAGATAGGTGTTACAAAAGATGGATGCTTTAGGTTGATTACTCAAATGGGCAATCGAGCTAGCCCAGTTTGATATCGAATACAAGCTTAGATTGACAATCAAAGGGCAAGCTCTAGCAGACTTCATTATAGAGTTCATCAGGCCTGTACAAGAGTAAGTAGAGACCTTAGTAGCTCTGTGGTGGGAATTGTACGTTGACAGGTCATTGAACGAACAGAAGGTCAGGGCAGAGGTGCTTCTCGTCAGTCCTAAAGGGCACAAGATCCTTTATGCATTCAGATTTAGCTTCTGAGCCACAAATAACGAGGCTGAATATGAAGTATTGTTAGCTGGACTGCGATTAGTGAAAGAAGTGCAAGTTGAAAGGTTGAAGATCTATAGTGACTCCTAGCTCATTATTTGTCATATGCCAGGAGAGTACCAAGCTTAAGGGTCAAAAATGACCGTCTACCTCTGGAAAGTCCAAGAATCGTTAAACTCTTTTCAATAATACAAGTCAACTAAAGACCACGAGCCTAAAACGTGCATGCAAATGCTTTGGCTTGCCTAGCAACGACCAAAGATGCTGACTTCTTGGGGGCACTCCTAGTAGAATTCCTCTCATCCTTAGCAATTACCACAGCTCAAGGTTTGTGGATAGGCCCAATCATCGACTACTTGTAGAACAACAAATTACCAAAGAATAAGCCTGAAGCACAGCAACTACGAGCTCTAGCAACCAGATATTACATCTATGATGATGTGTTGTACAAAAAAGGGTTTTCTACCTCACTCCTAAGATGCATTAATGACCAAGACTATGACGCCGTCTTGAATGAAATTCATGTTGACCATTGTAGAATTCATGCTAGGGGCTATCTTTAGCTCAGAAGGCTTTCCAGCAATGATTATATTGGCCCACGATAAAGTAAGATGTAGTTTATCTTATTAGAAAGTATGACAAATGCCAGAGAATCACAAAGATCCCACGAGCCTTGCCAGCCTACCTACAATAAATGATCAGTCTATGGCCCTTCACGATCTGGGGCATGGATCTAATTGGACCAGTCCCAACAGCTCATGGAAATTGCAAACATGCCGTGGTAGCTATGGATTATTTCACTAAGTGGCTAGAGGCAAAAAAGCTTGCAGATATCTCTTTTACAAAAAAAGAAAAGTTCATATGGAATAACATCATTTATAGATTTAGAGTCCCCCAATAGATTGTAACTGATAATGAGACCCAATTCAATAGTGAGTAGTTCATCAGGTTCTACGATGATCTCAAGATCATAAAAAGCTTCTCGACTGTAGACTATCCATAGGCCAACGGACAAGTTGAAGCTGTTAACAAGATCATCAAATAGATCTTGAAGAAGAAGCTGGAGGCCAAGAACGGAGCATGGGTAGATGAGGTATCGAAAGTGCTCTGGGCATACAGAACTACAGTCTGTAACGCCATAGGAGAGACTCCTTTCTCGATGGTATATGAGTATGAGGTAGTGATCCCAGCAGAACTTGAAGTGGAATCACAATGAAGAATGACTTTTGATCCAGATGACACAAACTAACTACTTGCTATGAATCTTGATCTAATAGAAGAGATAAGATAAAAAGCTCGCCTTAAGATCATGACCTACCAGCAATAGGTTGTGAGGTACTATAACCAAAAAGTTCGAGCTCAAAATTATAGAGTCAGTAATCTCGTTCTACGCCTCGTTCTCCCTGGAGCTCACAGAGGCAATGAGGGGACCCTAGGACCAAACTAGGAAGGCCCGTATCTCATCAAAAAGGTCATTAGCCATAGAGCTTACCACTTGGCAGATATGAATGGGGTAGAGTTTCCTCGAGTGTGGAACACCAAGCACCTCCGTCCTTACTACCAATAAAGACCCCAATTTTTTAAAAATTATTTAGTAATAAATGAAAGCATTTAATTGATTCTTTGAATTTTTACATATATTTGTTTCTAAATAAAATCTCAATAAAGTCTTGCATAATAAGCAAGTTATTCAACAGACGAAGGGTGTCAGCTGAAATGCGACCCATTAGGTATTCATTTTCACCAAATTTCGCATATGGAGCACTCAAATATATAGAGATTGAGAGAAAATAAAAAAAGAATTCTGTAGGAACTCATTCAGAACTCTCTTCAATAGAATGAATTTATATAAAGTCTGGGGTTCAATACGAAGTTCAAGAAGAAGATGCAAAGTCATACAAAATGTCATAGCCTACGATACTGGATCTTCGTGAGCTGGCCTTCCTACAGTAAAGGGTCAGTAGGAGGAGTAGCAAAGTTGTCTATCACTTGGTCACCAACAGTCTCAATGATCTGTAAACTGCCCTTCTTTTTAGTGTCACCTTTGGTGGGAGGAGCTTCAGCTTCAGACTTTCCATCCTTTTTTTTGGAGATTTGGTTTTTCCCTCTTCTTGAAACACTTAATAGCCTTAAGGGTCTCCTATCTGACAAAGAAGAAGTCCATTTCTGGATGCCGTTCCCATAAAGTGTAGAAGAAGGAAGAGTTGGTTTCAAATTTTGCCTTCTCTGCCACTATTGCAACCTGTGAGGCCGTTTTTGCCTTAACTTTAGCAACCTCCTCTCCAACTACCTTGAGCTCTTTCACAGCACCTTCAGCTCACTAATTTGCTATTTTGGCTCACTTTACAACTAGTTCAGCTTATCAAAAACCCAAGTCCTAGTCAATCCTTGCTTTCATCAGGTCGTTGACTATCCTGCTAAGGTTCCATGAAATGGCTTCATGATCCGCCACCTTACGAGACAAGGCAGCCTCAGCATCTTTGATTTTCTCCCTTAATTCCAAGATCCTGGCAATGATAGTGGCTAGATCATCCACCAAACTTGGCACCTTGTGTAGCTTCATTGATGTTAACAAGTTCTAGAGAACAAAATGGTCAAGTTAGATTATGAAAAGGGCAGAAGAACTAGGGCAAAAAGACCTATATTACCAGTAGGCTATGATGAAATAAATAGATCACTAATACCTCGAGTGAGTGGTCCTCGAACTCTAAGACGTTGGCCCTTTTATAGGACCCTAGGATTGCATCGGTGTCATTCAGGAGGCAACCCAAGTATTCCTCTGTCTCTGAGTCGAACTCGGTACTCCTCACCCCCGACCTCGAGCATAGCTCACTTTCAGGCCACAACAACTTTCTTCCCCTTATCCCTTTTTTATTTTTTAGAAGAGGGCTCAAAGGGGGAAGCGATCCTAGCTGCAGTAACCACCCTAGGATGCAAGGGAGAAACTGGTTCCTATGAGGCTATTACCACCAATGCTAAAGGTTGGCTTTCAGCAGTAGGGAGGACATCAATGTCAGTAGTTAGCAAGGTCTCCCCATCGAGATCTGATGGTGACCTCTTAAGGATTAGCTTCATTATATCTTTGTAATCCTCAAAGGTCACTGGATTGATGTCCTTAACCCAACGAACTCTGATGTCCCTAGTAAGCTTAGTTCCTATAACCAGAATGAGTTTGAGGGAGCATAGAAGTCTGTCACTAAAATGGAAATCATTATGGAGATCTTTTAAAGCAGCAAACTGATCTAAGATCCCAATCTCCGCAGCCTCAAGTGTTAGCTTCTTGGTAGTTCTATCTGTAAAATGAGATGAAGTTAGAAATAGAAAAACAAACATGAATAAGCCATCAAACTCGCACGTCCTCTGCTCGTTCACCAGGAGTAGGATGAAATTGAAAATTTGAAGGTTATGCAAAGATGAACCAAATACATAAAACCAAGAAGTTTTGTAGTTTCCCACATTGGACTTACTTTTGGCGTCCCCCTGTAGTAAGATTTTTTTATACTCGGTCGGTTAAGCTGAGAGATAGTAAATCCTATCCAACGAGCCCACGCTCCTGATGCTGTATAGGTAGCAGAAAACCTCAATCGATGGTGGTGAGAGATTATTCCTCAGGTATATCAGGGCCAAGGAGGTGAGCTGGGCATTGGAGTTTAGGGTAAGCTGAAATTGGCAAAGTTTGATTTTATTCAGAAAATTAATAATGTATAGGTGTACTAGAAACCTAAAACCAGCGGCGAGATGCTAGTAGCTAATGGTAATGAACCCTTAGGGTGAATAAGCAGTGAAATCATATAAGGAGGGCTCCATGATGAGACATCGTCTGGGGAGCCAAAATGTCTAGACTGTGGATAAGAGCTCACGAAAGTGGATAGTCAAAACATGCAGATTGAACATCAAACGATTTGAAGGTTGCTAACTGGTAGTGGCATCCGAGCCCCCAGTGATGTCTAGATGAGCGCTGAACTCTCGAGCAACCTCGTCATTCCTTGAGGTCACTTCACTATCGCATCATACCAGCTCCTCACTTTACGTTAGGGAGTCAGGTTCCTCATCACTTCCTATTTGGTGACCTCTGCATTTGTGATCTGTCGTCTACATAAAAAAAAGAGACAATGAGGTTGTTAAAGGTAGACTATACTGAGAAAACTAAGACTTTTCTTCTACGACAGGCCACACATATGCCTCAGGTCACCATATCTAAGGCCCAGACTCTAGAGGTTAAGAGAGACTCAACCATTAGGATGCTAAAACCCAGAAAACCAATGAGGAATTTGAAACAGCAATAGAAACCCCTAGAGGCTACTGACAAATCAAACAGGAGAGACAGACCAAACATAAGAAAATGCACAAGCGATCAGCTTCAACCAACATTTTAGGCCTCCCAACCATATGCAAACAAATCTTAAACGAACCTTGAAACAACATATAGAGATTGCATGTTAAAGAAAGAGAACTCACCATTTCAATCAAAGAAGAAAGTCCAAGAAATATGCAAAACTGGCTTTCAGAGGGTAGAACTCAAATCCTGAACCTGGTAGGTTGGAACAATGTTGATTGCAGTGAACAAAGATGACTGGATGTTGGCTTAACAGAGAAGACAAAGAAGAAGAGTCTGAGAACTTTAAGTTTCGAATGATAACTAAAAGGGAGAAAAAAGTTCTCCTTAAATTATATCACACGAAGACTCACTGTTAGATTTGGGAACTCATCAAATACCCATAATCCAATGGTCTATCGAATGCCAATTATGAGTTGTCGCCAGCTTGGCGAAGGCACTTACCAAGGCAAAAATGATTACAAAAGGTAGTGGCAAAAATCAAAGAGTCACAGATAAAGTGAGTGGAAGCATGCTAGATAGACAGTGAAATTACAAATCGTGAGCAATAGGCTACAACCCCTGAGTAACTCCACATCCAACAAGTGTCAACTAAGGTAGGCACCAAACTCTTGTGTAGACTATGTCCAAGAAGTGCGAGCTATGGCAAGCACTAAACTCTTGTGTGGACCCAGGCGCATCCGTGCAACCTACCAAAACTCTGCGTCCAAGAAGTGTTAGCTAAGGCGGGGACCAAACTTTTGCATGAACCAAGGCGCATTTGTGCGACTTACCAAAACTCTGCATCTAAGAAGTGTCAACTAAGGTGGGTACCAAACTTTTACATGGACCACGTCCAAGAAGTGTGAGCTACGACAAGCACCAAACTCTTACATGGACTAAGGCACTGTGTGACCTACCTAAGCACTATGGTGCTTAAACTTGCGACCAACCCAAGTGCTCTGATGCCTATGTTCATCACCTACAGAGGTACTTCGGTGCTCAAGTTCACTGTTATTCATGATGGGCTAATGCAACCGATTGGTTATCCAACATGGCACATATTAATTCAATTAATATTATCCGAGGTCGATTGACCTAACGAGCACTCATTTTATCTAATGTTTACTGAGTTATGGTTTGCAAAGACTTATTCATGTTGCCAGCTGTGACCTACTAAATCATGAATATGACATGCTAGAGAAAAAATAAAATGCAAAGCTTCATTACAAAACTTCTTTCAATAAGGTGAATTTACATGAAGGTTCAAAGATACAAGTCAAAGTAGGCCTATAGTTGACTGAGGAAAAGCTAAATACCAACAAGCTTGTAAGTGTAATACTCAGGAGGAATTGGCTTTTAAGAACTAGATCCTACGAGCAATGAGCGAGCCAAACTACTCCAACCCTTCCTCAACTTCCACCTGAGTTAACGGCTTGTCCAACTTGAGCATCCCCGAGGTGCTCAGAGTGGGAGAAATGGCATATGAGACAAGCAGGGTAGCTGCTTCAATTTCCCTTAGTCCTCCTGAGCAAGGAAAGCATCCTTCAACTTCATCAAGCTAATCAGAGGCCTAAAGACACCCAGTGCCATTGTGCAAGGAGGCAAAAGAACATAGCTAAAAGGCCTGAATTCCAACAATCTGTAGGGTCAGCAAGTAGGCTTAACCGTTCCAGCTCTTCTTTCCTGTCCTTCTCCCAAGTTGAAAGGTCCTCCCTTAGCCTTGGAACTCCTGGGCGCTTGAAGAAACTGAATGGTTAGCCCGCCAAAGGATAAAAGAGCAAAAAAGGAGGAGCTAAACTTATTAGTGCCATAAGGAAGTTATGAAAGAATTCCCAAAATCCTCAAGGAGGAATCCACCATAGGAACCTTATGTAGCAGGCCATTCATGCCTCGTAATCTAATGTAGCAGACCATACACTCCCCAAAGCATTTTGTCAAAGGCTACAACTTTATAGATATGGGGGGCTCAGTCGATGTACTCATCTAGTTATTCCATGATGTAGGAAAGGAGACTTCTCATGCCTTATATAGACTAGCCTGGTCTCACTGAAGAGTTTAGTAGAAATCCAACTATACTTAATTAAATAGCTTGGAAGAAAATGAGGCAAACACGCTTATGGCTATAAAACACGTACAGTAAGAAGTATGGCCTAGAGTAAATGAAATGACATGTTGAACACAAAGACTTTCACTATATGGCAATCCATGAACAAAGACTTTGCCATCAAACTGCAACTCTCAGCCTATAAAGTAGACTGAGAGTTAGGGGGCTAATGTTATGGGTATTTTCTAGACAATGTAAAATAGGTTGGCCGAGACCCAATAAAAAACAAGTCTAACCAAAAAGGGCCTAGATCACCTAAAAACTGAGGTAGTTTGACAAAAGACATCAGCTCGCTAGCCACAAGCCTAAAGTACAGGACAAGATCAAGATCCTAGCTCATTGAGGATGGACTCCAGCTTGCCAAGTGACGTATGCGACCCCAACCACCTACCAGCAGACTTATTCCGATTGAGCTCAAGCATGAGCCCAACACTTGTAGTTAACAGATCACCTAGCATGAGCTCACACTGTCGAAAGAGCTACCTTAAGCATTAGGTAAGGGATGCCAAGTGTCCAGTCAGCACCCAAAGGCACATTCTCCCAATCGACAAGTCAGTCCCTAAAATCGACACGACAACCCTCAAAATTGACATATCACCCTCCAAAATCTAACAGTGAAATGTTAACCATTTATTGCCTGTTAAGCATTAATTGCCTATAATGGCTGAAATAATAGCCTTGCTATTTATCAAATTGCACTTGTAACCTTCTCGACTTCTATAAATAGAGGGGATAGGTCATTATAATAGGTAAGTGAAAATACATACAGAAACCCTGCTAAAATAGTGAGAGAGCTTGTATATTATAACTTTGTTGAACTAAACAAAGAAACAACTGTGCAAAGCTAATATAAAACCACTGTGGACATAGGGGTCATATTGACTTTAGCCGAATCACAATAAAAAACTTCTGGTATTCACTGTTCTTCTTCCTTCCCCATCTCCTCCTTTCGCATACACACTTGTTCACAACTTGCAGTTTAGGTATTCATTGAATTTTTCCTATTGACCGATTTTTGCCATCAATAGAATCTGTGTTAGATTAAGGCGTCAATGAGGACATTGATATTTGAAGTGGGAAAGAATGTCATCAATTGGCCTTTTGAATCAATTTAATAGGCAAATGTATTTAGTTTTGGATGAAACTTGGTGTAAAAATCAAGCATGATGACAAAGCTTTGTGGTGCGAATTTGGGAGAAAATGCACTTGTAGATTATTTTTCTGAATTTTTCCTATTTTAAGGTATTTATGTCTTTTTAACATCAATCGTTTATCCAATACGAGTAGAAAAGTATGTGGTTGTGATCCTTAAATTTTTATCTTCACGTCTATATAAGATGGCATATTAAAACCCTAAGGAGTTAGGAGAAAAGTCCTTATGTCAATTGGAAAAAAAGTACTTCTACTTTTGTTGATAGGGCTTTTGTTTAAAACATTCTTTAAATAGGGGCGAGTCAATAACCTAGTGGGTACTATGACTCAGACTAGGGATTAGAGTATGGAGCTTAGAGATACTTCCTTTACACACTCAAAACTATATAATGAGGCTTATATGAAGCCAAATCCCTCCACTAGATAAGGGGGGACTTGTGAGGAGTAAAAAATGAAGTAATCAAGTTCATCTCCAAGAGTAATAAAGTGAGAGTGAGTTCTTATAATCCTCTTCAAGAGAGAAAGAAAAAGAGTTATTCTAGATTATCACCATACTTGGTGAGAGTTGAGTTTGATATTGAAAACCATCCTTGTTGGATAAGATTGAGAGAAACTCTTGTATCAAAAGAATCATTATAATCTTACTTCATAGTGGAGACTTTTTTTTTGGATCATAAGATCCCGTAGTTTTTTTTTTTCACTTTGAGAGGATTTTTCACGTTAAAATCTCAATGTTATTTCTTCTTCACTTACTCTTTTTATTTTCTTATTACACATCTTAATCACATAGAGAAGGGAAATCGATTCTGATATTTCCTAATAGTGGTATCAGAGCCTGGTTGGTTTATTATGCTATCATCCTATGTGATTCAAGATGAAAGGTACTGTCACTCATGATGGAGATATGTTCAAGCTGACTATACAAAATTACTCCTATTGGAAGCCAATAATGGAGGACCACCTATATTGTAAAGATTTTCATTAGCTGATTACGAACGAGAATCAGCCGGAGGAAAAGACTAACAAAGAATGGGAACTCTTAAATCGAAAAGCCATAGCTACGATTTGAAAGTACATTGATTGAAGCTTGTTTGAGCATGTAACAACCTACACCAACGTATATGAATTATGGATAAAACTTGAGTTCATGATTCAAAAGAAGACATCTCGAAACAAAGCCCATCTTGTGAGACGGTTAGTAAAGTTGGAGTATAAGGATGGCCAGAGCATGATAGAACACTTAAACACTTTCAAAGGGCTCATAAATCAATTAACGAGGATTGAGATGAAGATCGATGATGAGTTACAAGCCCTTCTACTCCTTAGTTCTCTACCAGAAAGTTGGGACACATTAGTTGTTACTCTTAGTAACTCAGCCCCTGAAAGGAAGCTTACTATGGATACCATCGCCAACAGCTAATTGAATGAAGAAGCTAGGCGGCAGGAATGAGGCATGACTGACTAATCCAAAGCTAACATTGTGGAAAAACGTGGGACAAGTGAGACTTATAGAAGAAGTAAAAGTAGAGGCCATGATAAATCTTAAAGCTGATCTAAATCTCGCACTAAAATCACTTGTTATTACTATGGCAAGACGGGTCACAAGAAGTCTGAATGCCGATATCTCAAAAGAGATCAGAAGGCTGGCAACATCAAGCCATACCAAATTGATCCAAAGAAGAAAGAAGAGAAAAACACCAAGGCCATGGCGGCAGTAGAAAATGATGACGTGTTCCACATTGGGGAAGACAACTACCTCAATGTCACTTGTGATGATTGTTCATGGATAGTTGACTTAGGTGCTTCCTTCCACATCAGTCCACATGAAAGATTCTTCTTAACCTACCAAAATGGTGATTTTGGTACTATCAAGATGGGAAATTGTGTCACAAGCAAAATAGTCGACATTGGTAATGTCATCGTAATAACAAACACATGACATAAGCTCATGCTGAAAGAAGTGAAACATGTATTAGATATGTGTCTTAACCTTGTATCAGCTGGAAAGCTCGATGATGCCAAGATGGTGAATCATTTTAGTGTAGGCAAATGGAAACTCATCAAAGGTAGTATAATCATTGCTCGAGGAGGGAAAGAAGGCTCATTATACGTCATGCAAGGTAGAATATGCAAAGGTGAGGCTAATATTGCACATGGTGACTCAAGCATGGAGTTATTACTGACTTTGCTTAGCCAAGATCAAGAGCATGAGGCCGAAAATTTGAAAAAATTTTCCCATGAAAAACAGCCTTGGCCGAACCAAACTCACCCAAGGATCTATTGGTGTGAGGTCTTAAAATAACTTAGATCAGATCTAAAGTAAAAGAAGAGCTCACTAACCTTTAGTCCAGCTCTTACTTAGCGGAAGACTGTCGATCTTCACATCAGAAAAATTCTCTTCATAGCCTCAAAAGCTTCTTCTCCAAGTGCTAGCTTGTCAAGGTGCTCGGACGGGTCGAGGTGGAGCTAAAGGACCGAACTTTTCAGCCTTCTTCTTCTCCCTTTTTGGTTCAGCTTCTCAAGCCAAAAGCTCCCATTTCTTCTTTCGGTTTCTCAAACCAAAGAAGATGAAGACTTCTCACCGTGCATGTGTGTGTGTGTCAGCCAAATATGGGCAAAGGGGAAAGGAGAAACAACACCGTTTTGGGTTACGAAGACAAGTTTTCCTTTTTCCCAAAATGGCAAGTTTCCTTAAACTTTCTTTTGGCCCCAACGTAATTTCACCAAATTACAGTTTAGTCCCTAGACATCAAATGTGTCTAAAACTTAATTATATCATTGGCCACATCATTTCTTATTATGTGTGGACCCAGCAGGCTCCTGATGCATTGGCGAAAGTCCAGAATGCCCTTCAAACCATTTGAAGGCATATTAATTTCTCCAAATTAATCAATTGGACTTAAAGCTACAAGTGGACTC
>JANHAO010014487.1:0-15284 GCA_026873985.1 Saraca asoca
AAAAGCTACTTTGTGGGTGCCACAATGCTGGAGAGCAAACAGACCAACCAATATGACACAAGCAAGCAACACAAGTTCACCTGCAAACAGCATGAAATTTCCAAGGGTAAACTTATATTTATATGCAAATAATTTAACAAACACCAATAAGAATTGCAACATCCCTCATAAGGGATAACAATTCAACAAATGAAAATTGACTCACCATTGGTGAATTTATTTTCTGTAACTTGTATCCCTGATACTGCTGATAGAACTGCAGGTAAGGGTGGCTAAACAGTTAATTTCTTGCAAGATGCAAAAAATGGGAAACATTGAGCGATCAATCATGTACTGCTATTACTTACTGAATTTTAAATTGGTAAGCCAAAATGTAAACAAAACAAAGCAGATGTCAACTGATTAGAAGGCCTTACCTGAAATTGCTGGAGTGAGCACACCATCACCGATGACCATGCAAGTACCAAACAATACCACAACAAGTAGGGCTGTTCTCAATCTTTTATGCTTCTCCAGAAACCTCTTTAGTGGGGAAGAGGATACAGCCTGTGATGAGGGACCATATTTATAGGATGACAGCTCCTCATCAGCTGCTTGCTGATTGGGAAGTAAGTTAAACTTGGCATGCCTGCAAAGCAGGGAGTAAAGAGCAAATGTCCCGCCTGACAATGTTGGTACCACAATCAGATAATTCTTAAAAAGCATTTTAAGGAAATATTGATATCATGAGAGTTCTGTAACCTAAATCTAAAATTATAGTCGTAGTCTTAAAATACCTTCACCACTATCATCAGCACTCAATAGGATGAAAACATATTTAAGCAAGGGTATTAATGTAAGGGTCCAGAATATCAATGAAAAGGCACCAAAGATAGTTTCTTCATCATGGTGTTTCTGCAACTTCCCTTCAAATGTGCTTGTAAAAACATAGAGAGGCGATGTGCTCAGATCTCCATATACTACACCAAAGCTTTGATATGCTAAGATCAGATTCCTAGAGAGGTTTACCCATGACAACTGCAAAGCATCAAAAAATTAATCAAGCATCAAACTATAATTATTCACATGAATTATATATTCAAAAAAGATAACAGAAGAAACCATCAGAAGCAGCATAGCTAACATATAGTATGCCAGAACCAAATATTAAGGAAACAAGTAAGTGATTCGTCATATATTTTACTAGACAATGTATTTAAATTGGAAGAAAAGTTATAGTGAAAAAAAGATTGACATTGCTCAATAAAAATTAAATTTATTAGACTAAAAGAAATTTAAGCATGATAAATGTTCACATGAAAACAAAGAGAAAATCAAAAACTTGATAAATTCATTATTTCAATGTATTGTCCATGATCAATTGAAGGTTGTCGTTGTATATATCCACTGACTCTCCCATCAAACATGTGAAATGTGCTTTAATTGTTTTGTTCCTATTTCCTAAAGAGATTTACACAAGACCATAGTGAAATATAGATTTTCCATCAGTTTCATTGATCTTAAAGGACAACGAATAGGAGGAATGAACTATAGGATATAGTGATTGAGGAATGTAATTGAGTTAGACATGTAGAATTATGTTATTCAATGTGTTGGCAAGAACTATGAACACTTTTTCTGTTTAAAACAATACTACATATTAAGACAGAGACAACATATTTGTAAAATATAATCATCTACTAAATTTTAGACATTAAAGCAAATTAATGCCCAATTCAGTAGAGTAAGCTAAATGAGAATTCCAAATAAAACCAACACAAATTAAGATAAAAAAAAAATTAATTTCCATTTAAATCAAAGTCAAAGGACCTTCACTTCATTGATCAGACTAGGATTGACCACAGCCCCTATACATGAATTCAGATATGCACTAAACTAATTACATCTGGTTAGAGAAAGTAAAAGTTTGATTTATTAATTCAGTACAAAAGTCAAAGGTAGTGTTTTACTTAAGAAGAAAGAAACGAGATAATTACTGAACCAAAACACGAAGATATTATCGGTTTAGTGTATATTTGACGCGTGCACACATTCATCACTCCCACTAGAGACACTTAAAGTAGCAAAAAAATCACTCAAACAAGCAAAATTCAATACAAATCATTACATTAGGAGCCTGAACACTTCAAATGAGATCAAATAGTAAAATAAACAGCTACAAAAGGAAAAGAAAACCGAAATTCAGATTCAAATTCAGCACAAGCAATCACTAAATAAAAACAACAAAAGGAAGTTGAATTCAATTAACAGACAGAAACCCTAACCTGAGATGGATTCCGAGAAGTGGAAACTCCAGATTCAGGTTCCATGAGAAATGGACGCAGTAGCCAGCAAATAGCTCTGTGCCTCTCTTCTTCTTCTTCTTCTGAAGCAGAGCTTGTTCATACACACATAGGTACCCAACCCGATATTCTCTCACTTCACAATGCTTTCAAGTTTCCATTTAATACGAAATACAAACAGAATATTACCAATTTGTTCGTTTAACTCTGATCAAAACTGAATAGAAAATTTTATTACTCATCCTCATATCCCATGGGAGTCACGCGTTTGGCCGGTGCGTGTTGAACTACTAGTACGGAGTGGGTTGGCCGATTTGGACATATATATATATATATCTCTCTCCGTGAAGTAATTGAATTTTCTTATTTAAATGAAAATTTACGTATGTCCTTTAATTTTGTATTTATGTAAGTCTCACAACAAAATATTTATTGTATATTTGTATACTCTTTTTTAAAATAAATTTTTTATACACTTAATAAGATATACTGCTTTTATTTTAACCATTTTTTAAAATAAATAAACAAATATTAAAAGAACTATTAAATTGATCGATTATAAAATAATTATATTTTATTATGTTATATTATTAATTAAAATTTAATTAATGTAAATATCTAGTAAAATTAATATATATATTAATTTTTTAAAGTGATGGACGGAAAGAATAAAAATATTTAAAGGGACAAAGGATATTAGAAAAACATTTATTTAGCTTTTTTATAATCTAATTATGGCCTACATATAATTAATACGACATTATCTTTTGGGAGTGAAAAGGACAAGACGATTTCCAACTCTAAATAATTAGGAATCCAACACAAACACATCTTCTAGATTTCGTCCAAAATTAATCCTGGCCACGAGAAATGGTATCTATCTTAAATTATAAGGGTAGAATTACAACATACATGCATGTTTTCTTTTTAAAAAAAAAAAAAGAAATTATTTCACACAATATAGTTTTATACAAACTCTATATAATAAATTAAATCTTAGTAAATAAAAGTTTTAATATAAAATGTTTTTGAAAATTTATAACTTTGAAAATTTAAAAATTGTGTGAGTGTATCCTCGTACCTGAAATCCAGCCTTTTAGGATTTTTTTTTTTTTCACATAAGCAGACAAAAAACAGCATACGAGCAGTCGGCCAACCAGAAAGCTTTATCAGATAAGCCATCTTCTGTTTCATGTCTCATGCTGCGTACAAAAATCTGCTCCATTTTTATATTAAATAAATTATACACATATATTTTTAAAATTTAATATAATTATATTTATATTTTTTAATTTTAAAAATATATATTATTTTTTGTAAATATATTTAATTTTCTTTTATTTTGAATATATATTTAAATTTTTTATTCTAAAAATGAATATATACTTTTTTAAATTTTAATTTATTAATTCTTATTTTATATTAAATAATACTTATTTTAAAAATAATATAAAATATTTTTATAATTTTAAAATTAATTCATAAATAAATTTTAAATTTTTAAAAAATCATCTTTATTTTAAAAATCTCCCGTGTGATCAAGGGATGAGAGAATAGTAGACCCCTCTCGCACATGTATTTGGGAGGATTACACATTTCGATCCAATTAATATATTTCATTAAGTTTACCCAAAAAAGTTTATTTTTACAATCTACTAAAACTTAATCCACTGTACGTAACATATTTTGAATTATACATTTCAATTCGTATTTGATATTATTCTTTATAACTACTTTATATATTCCATTTGAATTTGATGCTCAATAATTACATGTTTGGATACCATTTACTGGTGAGACGGTGCATTAACAGATAAACAATAAGCATAATTCCTCTTAGGAATCAGAACAAAATCCTATCTTTGGCCAATAAGTCAATAATAAAATCACAAGTAAGTAATATTCATGATCATGATGCCTAGGGTTAATTAATTTTCGCCCCTCGAATCATGAATAGTTACAATGACACCCTCGATAGAGGCTAATCTTTGATTTAACCTATTAAGTTTTTTCATTACTTTCCCTTTTTTGTTTTATTCCCTGTGGGGTCATTCTGTTGGCCTTTTTCATTTGTTTTCGCATTTTTCCTTTTCTATTTGGTTTTTTTTTTTTTTTTGCGTCTCTACATTTTTTTCTATAAATTAGAATATTTAGATCCAAATATACCAATCTTAAATATTTTTTGGTTATTTTTTATTTTTATATATATTTATTTCATTTATTCATAATATTTTGCATATATATTTAAATTCAATCTATTATAAATGAAATTAATTTTATATTATTATTTATCTATGTATTATTATGTCATTAAACAATTATTAAAAAAAATTATTATTACTCATAATTTGGCTTACTTTTTTCTTTTTTAATATCATGATATTTTTTATTCAATAATAGTATAATACGTTCCACGATAATCATGATAAATAGAAACTCATTTATATTTGTGCCAATTTTGTTGTCATTTCTGCTTTGGTGGACCTAAAACATTATATTATACTAATGACAAAGGATATTAGGGACAAATTGAAGTAAAAATATATCAATATCCATTGATTATGTTTTCTGCTTGCGTCATATGTCATGCCAAATTAATGAGCCTAAAATCATACTTCCATGATGTCTACTTTTGAAAAAAAAAAAACATTATTATTCCATTCAAAATTTTAATATTATTGTTTACTAAACGAAGAGAAGTAATTTTTTTTAATTTTAACATTTATTTTATAATACAAACGGCAGACTTTTTTCTTAACTTATAATTGTCAGACCCAAACTTAATTATCAAAAAAAAAAAAGGCAGACTTTATAATTGTCAATATAAATTGGTTTTTCAATTTACCTTTCTCTCAACATCAAAAAAACTTCTTTTTTCAGACACAATTGATAACTTCATCTGAAATTTTAAGATATTGATAAATAATCTATAAATTATAAAAATATCATTATAATATTTTGTCTATATAATTTTATTCTTTCATTATATAAAAAAATTTATCAAAAATTATTATAATTATTTTTATAATTTAAAAAAAATATTAATTTTATTTGGAAGAAATTTGTTTTGGGTGTGTTTTGTGTGATTGAGAGGAGAATAGCACCTAGTATTTCAGACACCTAAACTCAATCCATTGGATGATTAAATCCCACTCAAATTTCAAATTAAAAAGATCTCCAAAATTCAAAAATGCTGTGATGAGGAATTATTGATGAATGGAAAAAACGTCACTACTGTTGATGGTGGCGATGCGACCGCTGACTTTGTTCCCACACGTATTCTACGCGTGTTGCTTATTGGCGCCTCCATCGCACTACCCTCCGAATGACCAAGGTTAGACTATATTTATTTTAATATTAAAAAATAAAAATAAAAAATATCCCGTCTAATTTTAAAATAATTAAATTTAATCTGATCAATTTTAATATTTAAAATTTCGAATTAACATTTATTATTAGTGAACTAATTATTTTATTAAATTATATAATTGTTTAAATAAAAATTATATTATTATTATATATTAATTTATTATGTCACCTTTTTTACACGATTTTAATTTTCATCTTATTAAAATTAGTGGGTGTAAAATCTAATAATCCTAAAGATATTAAGACTATTTTACATTTTTTTCTTAAAAAATAAAACACATCTAATTTTTATGTGTTTTATACTGTCATTACCTGAGAACTCAATTAATCTAACAATAAAATTTAGTTATAAAGACACATCTAATTTTAATTTTTTTTTCAAAATTTTGAGAAATAAATCTATGATAAATATAGAATAATCTTTCATTGATTGTTTTTTCTACCAGAATTCATTATTTTTAAAATATATATTTATATATTTTAAATTCATATCTCTCACTTTTTTAGGGTAATCCATATTTGCACGCCTAATCTCTTACTTTAGTCTTTCATTCACGAAACTCATGAGATAAGCAATGCACGTATCATGTGATTAATTGACATTTCAAAATGCAATTTTGTCGTACAAATTGATCATACTGAAGACATTTACTTTAGTGCATATTGTTTATCGCTCTCTGAGATCAAAGCTCATTGATAAACATGTTTTTATAATTTGACCATTATTTAACTTTTATAAATGATCGATCGAATGGAGTTTCAGATAATTTATTATAATGTTGATAACAACATGGATAAGATAAAGATAAAATAAAATAAAGAAAACGATTAATTACCAAAAGAAAAGAAAAAAAATTAAAAAGAGAGAGAAGTTGAGAAAATGACAAATCGCAAGTTTTGTGTTTTACTCATCTGTCCGATCCTATCCAACTTGACTTTTATCTTTTTTTATATATAATTAAAAATAAGATTTTATTTTATTTTTAATTAATTTTTTAAATAAAATATGTATTTAAGTTAAAAAAATTTATTTTAGTTCATTTTATTTATAATTCTTATTTAATTATATTTATATTATTATGAAATTTATAAATTTTTTAAAAACTTTATTAAAATTTATTTTATTTTACTTAAAATATATGTTATATCGTATACTTCACTATTTTTTTAATATTTTATTTATGATGATATCATTAAAATCTATTTATTAATTAAAATTTATATAATTTTTAATATATTTTAAATAAAATAATTTATTTATAAGTAAATTAAAATTATTATTTTTGATATAATTTTTAAACAATAAAATTTATTTATAAGTGAAATGAAATGATTCTATTAAAATGAAATTAAATCAATTATAGAAATATTGATTTCAAAATTTCAAATTTTAATCGTCACATACAGGTTAAGAGAGGTTAGTTAATAATAAAATTTCTATCATAATATTATTATTATTATTATTATTAGTAGTAGTAGTAGTAGTAGTAAAAAATTTATTTTTTTTATTTTTACATGCAATATATATACAAAAATTATTTATTTCTCTTCAATGCCACAGAAGAATAAAAAAAAACTAAATAGTTGATAATAAATGTTTTCCTTCCAACTCCTTTTCTAAGAAAATGATATTTCTACCGACTTTTTTTTTTTTTTATAATTTGTTTCAATCATGATGGATGATGAATCAGCAATTATAATACTCAAATACAGGCCAAACTCGTTTGACTTGGCCTGCAATTTCCTCGCAGCTTCGTAATCTTGCGTTTTGTTCGTTATTTAACTATTTATTTTAGATATAGGCTTATTTATATTTATAAATTAATTATACGTAAGTTCATTTTATTTTTACAATATTATTTTGAATTTAATTTTTTAAGTTGATATAATTTTATAAAATCTCTTAATTTTCCTTAAATTATTTGTTAATTAAATACATATAAAAATGATATAAAAACATTCTACATCAACGAGTGTTAAATCAAATTTAGAGAGTGTTGTCTATATAAATATATTGATTATTAATAAAATTTGATAAAAAATAACATAAAATTAGTTAATTAATAATAAAAATAAATATAAATATTTAATTCAAAAATTTTAAATTATAAAAATTTGATCAGAAATTAAACAAAAGAGTAATTTAAAAAAATAAAGTCAAATAATTATTAATAAAATTTAATAAAAATAACATAAATTGAATGCTAGAAATACATTTTTTTTATATTCATTATATATAATTTTTATATACAATTTTAATTTTTATGAAAAAATTATATATAATTTTATATAAAAAATTAAATTTGTTTATGTCATACATTTATAAAAATTTACAAGATTTTCAGGTACTTATCTTCTAACAGGACTACATAGGTCCGTTAGTAAATCTATAAAAAAAAATAATAATAATAATAATAATAATAATAAAAAGTCGCGTTTGCTTGCCGTATAATTAACAAAATTCATGCTGACGGATATATAAAAAGTTAAGATTAAAAAAAAAAAATGATGTTAGATTGACCATGGGATTGCAACCCTTTTTTTCAATTGTTAAAAGTGTTGGGAGTAGAACATGCATAATGAAAAAATAAAATGAAAATGTAAGAAAAGTGAACATCAGAATTTTACGTGAAAAATTTTTTTTGATCTTAGAGGGAAAAATCATGAAACAAACTCCGTAAAATATTTACTACATGTGATAAAATTGATATAAGAATTATTGGTGTATCTCTCTTACGCACACTCAATATTTTTACTTCAAGATTTATATCCAATTCTCACAATTTTATCACTCCAGTACTCTCAATTTAAAGCATTATATTTTTCTCACACACTACCCAGTGTGATATCCACAACTCACTTTGAAAGAATATACAAAAATTGAACTCTTAACTCTTTTGCGTTTTCTTCTCTAAGTTGTGTGTTTTGACTGAATGAATTTAGGCTATTTATAAGCCTCAAAAGGGAAGTGTCGTCACCCTTTTTTTCTCAGCATTTACGTTTGGCTTCTTTTTTCTTCTTAGCATTTACTACATGGTTGCATTTTTCTTTTACACCGAACAATTGCTTAGCTTAATTGTTGATTGTGGCTTGTTCAAAATGGATGCACCGAATAGCCACATTTGTTAACTGTGACTTGTGCAAAAGGTGGCACCGAAAGTTTTGACACGGGCTGGATTCTAACAATTCTCCCCCTCCAGCCCAATAAGTATAGCTTCAATAATGATTATTTGTAGTCCATGCCAATCAATCTGGCACATAACTCAAATTTTTCACGAGTTACTACTTTTGTTAACATATCAGCTACATTGTTATCCGAGTAAATCTTTTCCAACTTGAATAGTTTTTGTTCAACTGCTTGACGCAGCCAATGATACCTTACGTCAATATGCTTTGTACGAAAGTGATACATGGTGTTTTTACTCAAGTCCAAAGCACTTTGACTATCACAGAAAATTTCAGACCGATTCTGCTTCACTCCCAGTTTTGAAGGAATTTGATCAACCAAAGCAGTTTCTTTCCTGCTTCAGTTGCAACAATGTACTTTGCTTCAGTTGTAGATAAGATAACACATTTTTGCAGTTTAGACTGCCAAGATACAGTTCCCCTTACAAAAGTAAATAAGTATCTAGAGGTAGATTTTCTACCGTTCAAGTCACTTGCCATATCTGTATCTGTATATCCTTCCAAAATTGGTTATGTTCCCCCCAAAACGTAAGCACATTTTAGAACTCCCCTATAGTATCTCAAGATCCACTTCACAGCTTCCCAATGCTCTTTTCCAAGGTTTGAAAGAAACCTGCTGACTATTCCGACTGCATGAGCAATATCAAGTTGAGTACATACCATTGCATATATTAAACTTCCGACTGCAGAGGAGTATGGAATAGCTACCATAGTTTCCTTTTCTTCATGTGTAGTAGGATAACTTCTTTTACTGAGCTTGAAGTGATTGGCAAGTGGTATGCCTACTGACTTTGTATTCTTCATGCCAAATCTTTTTAGAATTTGCGTCACATATTTCTCGTGACAGCTAAAGTTTTTTAGCTTTGTGATCCCGCAAAATCTGTATTGTCCATATTTGCATTGATTTTTAAAATAATCTTTCATTGATTGTTTTTTCTAGAATAATCTTTCATTGATTGTTTTTTCTACCAGAATTCATTATTTTTAAAATATATATTTATATATTTTAAATTTATATCTCTCACGTTTTTAGGGTAATCCATATTTGCACGCCTAATCTCTTACTTTACTCTTTCATTCACGAAACTCATGAGAAAAGCAATGTACGTATCATGTGATTAATTGACATTTCAAAATGCAATTTTGCCGTACAAATTGATCATACTGAAGACATTTACTTTAGTGCACATTGTTTATCTCTCTGAGATCAAAGCTCATTGATAAACATGTTTTTATAATTTGACCATTATGTAACTTTTATAAATGAGCGAATGGAGTTTCAAATAATTTATTATAATGATGATAACAACATGGATAAGACAAAGATAAAATAAAATAAAATAAAGAAAACGATTAATTACCAAAAGAAAAGAAAAAAATTAAAAAGAGAGAGAGGTTGAAAAAATGACAAATCGCAAGTTTTGTATTTTATTCATCTGTCCTTGTCAGGTACTATCCAACTTGACTTTTATCTTTTTTTTTTTAAATAATTAAAAATAAGATTTTATTTTATTTTAAATAACTTTTTAAATAATATTTATATTTAAATTAAAAAAATTATTTTCATTTATTTCATTTATAATTCTTATTTTGATTATATTTGAGTTATTATAAAATTCGTAAAATTTTACTAGAATTCATTTTATTTTATATAAAATATATGTTATATCATAAGTAGCACTAGTAACAGCAGCAGTAACTAATAGTAGTAGTAGTAATAGCAGCAGCAGCAGCAATAACAGCAGTTATAGTAGTGGTGGTGGTGACGGCGGCAGTGGTAATGACAGTTGTAATAGTAGTAGTCGTGGTGGTGGTAGTGATGATAGTGGTGGTGGTAGTGATAATGGTAGTAGTAGTAGTAGTGATAGTGGTAGTGATGACAGTGGCAGTAGGAGTAGTAGTGGTGGTGGAAGTGGCAATGGCAGTGGCAGAAACAGTAGGAGTAGTAGTAATAGTGGTAGTGATAGTGATAGTGGTAGCAATCGTGGTCGTGGTGGTGGTGACAGTGGCAGTGATAGTGGCAGTAGTGGTAGTGATAGTGATAATAATAGTGGTCGTGGTAGTGATGATAGTGATAGTGACAGTGGGAGTGATAGTAATAATGGTAGTAATAATAGTGGTAATAATAGTGGTGGTGGTGGCGGTGGGAGTGGCAGTTGTAGTGGTGGTGGTGATGGTGGTAGTGACAGTGGCAGTAACAGTGGCAATAGCAATAATAATAGTAGTAATAGTAGTGATAGTGGTAGTGATCGTGGTGGCAGTGACAGTAACTTAATAGTTGATAATAAATTTTTTCCTTCCTACTCCTTTTCTAAGAAAATGATATTTCTACTGACTTTATTTTTTTATATAATTTGTTTCAATCATGATGGATGATGAATCAGCAATTACAATACTCAAATACCGACCAAACTCGTTTGACTTGGCCTGCAACTTCCTCGCAGCTTCTTAATCTTGCGTTTTGTTCATTTATTTAACTATTTATTCTAGATATATGCTTATCTATATTTATATTTATATTTATAAATTAATTATATGTAAATTCATTTTATTTTTACAATATTATTTTGAATTTAATTTTTTAACTTGATATAATTTCATAAAATCTCTTAATTTTCTTTAGATTATTTGTTACTTAAATACATATAAAAATGATATGGAAACAATTCTACATCAACGGGTGTTAAATCAAATTTAGAGAGTGTTGTCTATATATATATATATATATATCAATTATTAATAAATTTAATAAAAAATAACATAAAATTAGTTAATTAATAATAAAAATAAATATAAATATTTAATTTAAATTTTTTATTTTAAATTATAAAAATTTGATCAGAAATTGAACAAAAGAGTAATTTGAAAAAATAAAGTCAAATAATTATTAATAAAATTTAATAAAAATAACATAAATTGAATGCTAGAATTACAATTTTTTATATATTCATTATATATAAAAATTATATACAATTATAAATTTTATGAAAAAATTATATATAATTTTATATAGAAAAAATTAAATTTGTTTATGTCAAACATTTATAAAAATTTACAAGATTTTCAGGTACTTGTAAAGTATTATCCTTTAACAGCACTACATAGGTCCATTAGTAAATCTATAAAATAATAACAAAAAAAAAGTCGCGTTTGCTTTGCCGTATAATTAACAAAATTTATACTGATGGATATATAAAAAGTTAAGATTAAAAAAAAATTTATGTTAGATTGACCATGGGATTGCAACCCTTTTTTTTCATTGGTTAAAAGTAAAATTTATATAATTTTTCTTCGTTACATATAAAATATTCTTTAAAATATTACAAAATTTGTATATTAAAATATAATCTTACAAAATTTTTAACACCTAGCCAACTAATATTTGAAAAGGCATTGTATTCATACATCCGTCAGTCTAAACTTGCCTATCAAATTTTAAGTTGTGAAGAATGCTCAGTGAATTCTATAATGCAATATCGAAATTTTAAAAATGATTTTGTAGCACGAAATTCAATTCTCATGCTGTATTTTATTGAGGTTAAATTACTGTCCTGCATCATATAATTTTATTCAATGTTTAATTATATTTTTATAATTTAAAAATTTTAAATTGAATCTTTATCCCTATTTTTTATTTGATACTTTCAATTATTTTTTTGTTGAATTTTATTAGCAATTGATAAATATAGATAGCATTGTTTTGATGTGATTTAATGATTATTAATGTAAAATTTTTATATAATTTTTATTTATATTTAAGTGAAAAATTAAATAAAATTAAAATATTTTATAAAATTATTTCATTGTAAAAAAAATGATAAACCTTTTATCTTTCATTCTATAAATCACTATTATTAACAAAAAAAATTTCAAAAAAATAAGAGTAAGTATCTAATAAAAATAAAAAATAAAAATAAACATTCAATTTAAAATTTTTGAATTATAAGAATCTATTTAAAATTTAAATAAAATTACATAAAATAACTAAATAAATTAACCTTTTTATTTACTTATCACAATCATATTATAATTATTTTTCCAACTTATAAAATCTATTATGGATTACAACTTTTCATAATTATGTCCTTTATTTCAAATTTTTGGATAGTACCCAAAATCAATCAAATATTTTAAGTAATAAGAAAAAGAATTTTCTTAACACAAGAATACAAATCCAATATTCTTAATAGTATAATATCACACTATATTATTTTAAATTTTATTTTAATATTTAAAATTTAAATATAAAATTTTAAGATTTATCACTGTTGCTGTAAATATATATATATATATATATATAGAGAGAGAGAGAGAGAGAGAGAGAGAGAGAGAGAGAGAGAGGATGTAGGATAGATGATAAAGCTGAAGTTTCTGGTGAAAGTTGTTCCGAAGTGACACTGACAACCAGAACAAGCCAAATGAATAATAGAAAGAAAGAAAAAACCAAAAAGAAAATAATTGAGAAAATCCCTATCCACTTGTTTTGACATTTTACGAAGACAAAGAGGCCCAAAATTGGACCCAGAAATCCTAGCTGTGTTTTGATTACGTGAAAAAATGGGATTTCGCTTTGATAAAAGAGAGAGAGAAAAGTATGTATACGAAACACAGCGGCTGCTATTTGAAATTAATTTTTAAAAATTATCTTTTATTTAAAAAAAATAAAAAAATTTATTTGATAGGACTATTTTTAAAAATAAAAAAAATAAAAATACTTTCAAATAGGTCCATAATTTTTATTAAACATGTTTTTTTTACAGGTCTCTCTTTAAAAGTGATAAATTTTCTGTATGAAGATGTAAAATTTTAAAAGAAAAAATATTCTAACTTTTTCTGAAGTTTTACGTGATGTCTTTTATTCATAACTGGTCAAAAAAAACTGCTTGACCAAAAAATTCAACTTTACCCATATTTTCTTTATATAAATACATACATAACTTTATTTTAAGAACTTATTTATGTATTTTGAATTGAAAATCTTCTCAATCATATTTTTAAATGTTAACAGTGACTTTAAAAACAAAATTCTTAATAATAACAATAATTTTGTAATAATTCAATTTTATTAGAAGTGAAAATTAAATGAAAAATGGCTTATAACAAAAAAAATATTTTTATTATAAAAAATGGAACTTATATTCTAGAATAAATATAAATATTTGTGATCAGATATGAGAAATTGACAAAAAAATGGACTCATATCTAAAATGTACTTCAACAATTTTTACTCATACCTAAAAAATAAATAAATAAATTACACTTTTTAAAAAATAAACCTAAAAAATATGAGTATACACAAAAATTTTGCTTGTTAAACTTAAAAATTTAAATATGATAAATAAAAAACAACAAATAAAGAAAATAGTAGATTAGATAATTATAATTCTGTGTGTGCTTATTACTTGTAAAGTTTATATAAAATTACATTACATGAGAAATTTTTGAAAGTTTAAAACTTTTTCTTGAAAGATGCAAATTAAATTTTCATAAAAATTTGTAAAAAAAAGACCTAAATCCTAAAATAAAGATTATGCATAGAAGCACTACTATTAAAAAAAGAGAGAAAAATATTTTGACATTCTTTAGTGAAATTACAGAAACATTCTCTTTAATTTTAATATTTACTCAAATATAATTTATAATAAGTTTCTTGCCTACAGAGAGTGATGCTAGTGACCTACACAAGGAAAAAATATTAGTGACCCTAATTAGAGGTTTCCAAACGATTCTTCGATACTTAATCAGTAAAATTTAGATAAAAGAGTTTATAATATTTGTTTTAAAACTTTGAATGCATATCCAATGATCTTATATAGTCATATAAACAGGGGTAAAAAAGTCAGACAGTTTGGATAAGACTACATGATTGATTACTATACAAAATTGTGACATGATAAGAGGTATAATATTATTTGTGCATTTAGTAATAGTAGTGGCCCAAGAACAAGGGAAAATACTATACTAATATTAAAGTGTGTCAATACAGATGAAGGTATGATGATAAGGTCACTCAATTAAAATGATAATATAAGATGATGATAGTTTGTCATGAGAGGATGCTTATAATACTATATGGTCAAACTAGTAGGGATGGATAAGAGTCTAAAGCAATGTAAGAGCTAATAAAATTTTAGACGATATCAATATAATATAAAAGATAAAAATATTGTACTTGAATTTAAATTAAAAACTTTTAAATTATAAAATGGATTGAAAAAAAAAAAAAAACCAAAGTCATCCTTTGAACTCATAATTAATGGAATTTCGCTTTCAATAACTTTCAGGAATCGAAACCATAAGGGCCTGTTTGGCAGGTAATTTTTTTGTTTTCAAAAATTGTTTTTTTATTTTTCTGTTCTACGAAAACAAAAAAATCTGTTTGGCAACCTGTTTTCAAAAACTATTTTTCAAAAACTGTTTTCTAAAACTGTAACTAAAAAATAGTTT
>JANHAO010014488.1:0-15326 GCA_026873985.1 Saraca asoca
TGCTACTTTTACATTAGATCTTTCTCTTCTTTTGCTGTTCATATTTGATTTAGGCATCTTAAAATTACAAACATTTGGTAGTTGAAAATGAGATCTCTGTGGGATTTGACCTGTATTCGCCAGTACTAGCTACAGGTACACTGTACGCTTGCAGAATTACAACATCAAATATCTCCGGCCATAGTATCGACAAAAGCAAAATCAGATTTGTTAACTTGTAATATTTTTCAGAAATATCGAATTGAATAAAGATCAAAAAAATTTCTCGTCTGTATAGTATACTCTTTAACATCTTTACGATAACATTCACTTTTTAAGCTCGGTAAAGAAAAGACTACACCCTACCAAGATAGCCTAGTCAGTTCTTCATGAAATAAAGGTATCGAAGCCTCACACCTAGTGGACTGACATAATTTGTTTAGATCTGTGCAATGCATTAGTGGAATCAACTAACCAAAAAAGAGGGGAAGTGTTTTGATAGATTAAGTTTGAATATAAGAACATCTTTATTACAAGCCTTAAAATGCTAAGACGATAGAACAGAAAACAAAACTATGAAGGGGCTACAAGAGATGGAGTCTCAGAGCTAGGAGAATCTTAGGGAGCTAGGGAGCTTGAAGCAGTTGTGGGTAAATCCTCCATTATCTATCCATCAAGCCCTTCTTTAGTTGCCTCTTGTGTCAGTGAATTGACTTCGACCCGCTCCGCCCCTTCATTAGGAAGATTACCAATAGTCTCAGCATCAACAGGGGAGATCACCTTCACGCCCTTGATAAAGCCCTGAATGATAGCCTCAATCTCTCCTCCAAAAAAGGGGAAGTCAAGATCCAGATACTTCAACCATAGGGTATACATGAAGCTTCTGTAGTGTGAGAAATTGCAGTTTCATGGGTCTAATCAACCATGATAGAAGCTTCCTCCTTCACCTTAGCAGTCTTGGCCTCAGCATGAATGGCCATCTCCTCAGCCTATTTAGTAGCCTCTTCAGCTCGCTTGGCTACCTCCTCAACTCGCTACGCCCTCTCTGTAGCACGAGCTGTCCTTCCTTGAGCAGCTTCAAGTTATTTCTAGAAACCCTTAGCTCCTAGTGTTAGGATGGCTATGTCCTTTTTCCTCTGTTGGAGCTCATCGTGAGCCCCACACAGCCTCAAAGAAAAATCAGCTATCTCATGAGCAAAGGACTCTTCAGCCTTTCTTATTGTGGCATTGGCTCCAAACAGCTGAGCTTCGACATTCTCTAACTTCTTCCGTGACTCCGCCACTTCATTGGTTGCTGCTATTAGGTTAGCCTTGAGCTGACCTCTCTCCTCCTCCCAAGCCAAGCACTTAGTCCTTTGCTTAATAGCCTCCAATGGCCATTAAAAAAGAATGGTAAGAGATCAGAATATAGGAAAAGGATCAAGAAAGAATAAGAGGGAACGACACTAACCATCAAACAATGGCTGGCTAGGATCTTAGACAATATGCTACCCTAAATTTTGTCATCTTCTAAGGACACCACATTTGTCCCCAAGATTTGGCCCACATTATTATTGATGATGTTAAAGAGAGCCGAGGTCCTGGGTCCCAATCCTCCAGCCAAACCTTCCAGAGAGCCTTTGGGTCCCATCATTGGGCCAATAGCAACTCCTTCCCTTTGTCAACCCTCTATCTTTTTGAAAGAGGCTCAATTGGGGTCCCCTCTCTGTGGCCTAGAGACTTCACTACTACTCTCTCAGTTTCAATAGGCCCAAATTACGAAACAGGGGCCGGGGGAAGTAAGGTTTCTTCTGTTGCCATTAGGGGGAGAAGACCATCGGCCTAAGTTGGAGCTAGAATAACTGTAGAGGAAGAAGGTAGACCAACCTGAGCAGGTGTCGGAGTAGCCATGGAAGGAGAAGGTTGATCACAACGAGCTGGAGTTAGAGCAACAACCGAGGAAGAAGGACAATCTGTGTGAGCTAAAACAGAAGCAACAATCCATCTTGACCTTGGAGGGGGTTCGATCAAATTCACTCTGCCCATTTCAACCTGATCGCTAAATTTGGTAGGTGTGACTTCCTTCAATCTGTGAACCCCTATATCTCATGAATGGTTAATGAGTTCGGCACCAAGAGGAGGGGCAAGTCCATGAGCTCGCAAAAGTTCCTTGTCAAATTTGGAGTTGTTTCGGAGGTCATCGTAGATAGAAAAGTTGTCCAACACTTCAATCTCCTCCATACTCAACTATGGCTTCTCCTTTCGAGTTTTGTCTATGAAGAACATAGTGAAAAATCAGAACTCAAATCAAAACAAAGAATAAAAACCAGTTTCCTTATAGTTCGCTCACCTGGATTCCAAACAAATGAAAAATTTTGAAGATGAAATAAGGACGGGCATGAAACATAGAACCAACAGGTCTTATAAGGACCCACATTGGATTTCCCTCTAACATCTCCATAGGGCAACAACCTTTTATATTTGGTAGGACGAGGCGAAAGGTAGTATTACCCTTCTTGCTGCCCAGTTGTTTTGATGCTATAAAGAAAACAAAGAACTCTCGCACTGGAGGGATGAAGGTTGTTCTGTAGATGGACCAGTGCAAGGGAGGTCAAAGTAGAATATACATTCAGGGTTAGTTAGGCCGGAGTGAGTCTTAGCTCGTTCAAGAAGTCGATCATATAGCAGGGAACTGGAAACCTAAAACCCACACTAAGATGGTGAACACTGATGGCTGTAAACCCCTTCGAGGGATGGGTAGCGTGGTCCTCGTGAGTTGGTACCATCATATAACTACCCTTCAGAGAAAAATAGGCCTCTGTAATCGATCCCATTTCCTTGGATTTAATGGTCGAAGGAAAGTGTTTGAAAGGAGAATCGGCTCTGGATCCCTCTAGATCGGAGTGAGCTATGAATCTTCTAGTGACCTCGCCGCTCTAGGAGGTCACACCCCCAGTAACATGAATCATCTCCTCGCTCTCCTTAGACTCGGTGTCATCACTACCTATTAGGTGGCGGTGGTGTCTATGGGACTGAGACATCTACACGAAGGAAAAAGAAAAGAAAAATGATCCGGCCACAAAACAAGGACTGATTGCTAATCCAAAAAAATGGTTCGACTTAGAAAGAAAGCAACTAAAGCCACAAACTACTCAGACTTAAAAAGCATGAACAAAGAATTCCTACCATTAAGCCGACAAGACCTAGAAGCCTAGCTAAAGACTCTGCCACCACCAGAGGCCCTAACATCTATCGACAAGCAACTAAAAGCCTCCTACATTCTGAACCTCTGACAATAACATACACACCCATGGGAACCCCTGAAACACATGCACATAGAGATATCAGGCCAGAAATGTAGACTCACCTTGTCAAGTCAAAAAATAGTAAAGATTTAGAGGACGGACAGAGGTGGTGACTGATGACCAGAGCTTGGTTCGGCAAATCTAGAAGATTGAGATGAAACTAAGGATGGGGAAGAATGACGGGTGGCCCCCTAGGTCTGTGAAAAATAGAAAAGATGTGATCTCGACAGATTTCAAATGGCGAAAGAAAGAAAAGGGGAAGAACCTTCCCAATTTTTATTAAAAAAAGAATTAGCTGTCAGATTTAGAGACTCTTCGAATGACCCACTATCCAACGGGCCAGGGCTTATCGGCATTTAAATCAAGGCATGTCCATTGAGCATGGCAATCATTGTGCCATCTGTGGGAATCAAAAAGACACATGTGACACGAACATATCAGGATCCCCGCCAGATAGGAAATAGAGAAAAATGAGCTATGGCCCTGGCCGCTTTTGTTATCTGAAATTTACCACTACCTCATGACCATCTCATAACTCGTAGCTCTCATGCGATCGCAAGCCAACACAAACAAACCTCATATCAAATAGCTTAGACACACCTAGTTCTATGCACTAAGCCTCAAGAGCTCATCTAAAATAGCTTGGACACACCTGGTGCTATGTATTATGCCTCCGAGCTTATCTCACATAGCTTGAGTACACCTGGTGCTATGCACTAAGCCTCCAGAGCTCATCTCAGATAGCTTGGGCACACCTGGTGCTATGCACTAAGCCTCCAAAGCTCATCTCAAATAGCTCAGGTACACTTGATGCGAATGTACTAAGCCTCCAGAGCTTATCTCACATAGCTTGGGCATACCTGGTGCTATGCACTAAGCCTCCACAGCTCATCTCAAGTAGCTTGGGCACACCTGGTGCTATGAACTAAGGCTCCAAAGCTCTTCTCAAATAGCTTAAGCACACCTAATGCTATGCACTAAGCCTCCAGAGCTCATCTCAAATAGCTCAGGCACACCTGGTGCTATGCACCAAGCCTCCAAAGCTCTTCTCAAATAGCTCAAGCACACCTGGTGCTATGCACTAAGCCTCCAGAGCTTATCTTAAATAGCTCAGGCACACCTGGTGCTATGCATTAAGCCTCCAAAGCTCATCTCAAATAGCTCGAGCACACCTGGTGTGAATGCACTAAGCCTTTAGAGCTCTTGGGCTCATAGCTCTCTTGCGACCCACTACTAGTAGCTCTATTACGACCCATTACTTGTAGGCACATAAGTCAACTCGCTTCTATAGTGCACCTAATCGCTTATTAGAAGCTCACTTTAGTGGTGCACCAAACCGGCTTTGCATCTTCCAATGACTAAAGCACTTGATCACCTGTAAAGTTGTTGAAATTAAAAAGATAACCCAAGCACCGTTAGATCCATAATGCTGCTAAATCACAACCCTTGTGTGGACATATAGCTCATGAAAAAATAACTCCTAATTCATGAAGCGAACTAAGAGTTGGGAGGCTGATGTTATGGGCATTTTCTGGGAAGAACGGAATGGATCAGTAAAAGCCCAAAGAATTGAGACTAAAGTAAAGAGGCAAGACCGAACTTGGAATGAGATCGCTAGAACCGAGCTGCAAATCTCGCAGCACGAGCTTATAAGCTTCCACTAACCAAAGCAACAGTGAGCTCCCCCCAACACCATAGGAAATAGCCTACATCTGACAGATACAGTCTGAGCACTTTACCAACCCGTAAGTTAGCCTCCAAAGTTCATTAATGATTTGTCCCACATTTATTACTTGGTGTCTAGCATTTAATGCTCAACACAGATGTAATCATAGTTTTACAATGATAAATTATAGTTTGTAACCCTCCCGGCCTCTATAAATAAGAGGGGGATCCATAATATAAATATAGAAAATATATATATGCAAAAACTCTACCAAAACAGCCATTGATGTATGCATTCTTGCTAAGGCAATTATAATAAGAATACTATGGATGTAGGGGTCAATCAGACTTTAGCTGAACCATGATAAAACCCCCTTATTCTCTTTTCCTTCTACTACATTATTCTCTACTTCACAATATTTTTTCACTTCTTTAGTAGTAGTTTGGTTCTCAGAATTCCTAGTTGACCGATTGCCAAAATCGACTATCAACAAAGTGCCAAGGATCACAAATTTCACCCAACTCATGGAAGATGATCTATTTTTAATATGGGTCATCAAAAACCAATTGGATTTTGACTTTCTATATTTCATTTTAAAATATATGGGTGAATGTTCAAAATGAACTAATATTGGTTTTCTGCCATACGGGATGATCCCGACACCATTTTTTGTTAAAGCAAAAATCAAGATTTCTAGTGAAATTTTGTCCTCATCAATCAATGCAATCATAATTGTCATTGCATCACACATTCATAAGATGGGTTTTAAGGAAAATAATCAAGGAAAATGGATCATTAAAACACCTCAGCCTCCATAGTCAACTGGTCAAACCTCCTCACAAGTTGAAGTATCCACAGAAATTGAAGTTAGAATGACTACTTTGATTGAAAGAATGCGCCAACATATGACAAACCTATCTGAAAAGATAACTGAATCCCAAAACTCTTGGTTTAATGTCATGGCTGAAAGAATGACCATTTTAGAAGAAAAAGTTGATAAAATAGATAGATAAATGAACCAAAGAATGAAATCACTTGATAATTAGGTTCAAGAAATTAGATTGAGACTTCAACAATAGGATGAAGAAGTAGAAATGTAGAAAATGGATGAAATGCCTCTAGAGTAGTTATTTTTACTTGTTTGATATTTGTATTCCCTAGTCCCATCTGCCCTTATTCCACTCTTGCCCTTTTTATTAAGTTTTGGATTGTATTTTGATATGTTTGATACTTTACTATTCTAATGAATGTTGATTTTAAACTTTATGTTGATAACTGTGATATCTTTATCTGCTGATATTACTGAAGTTATATTGATCTTGTTATTTTTGATACGATGACTCTGTTGCACATAATTCTTTTGATATTATAGACTAAATTCTGATCAATTTTTTCAACACTTTTGGTACTTCTATTATTACTTTTTTATGTGTCAAAAGGGGGAGGAATGGAATTTTAATAATTTTTTTTCAAAATTTTCAAAATCCCATAAATTTTAGATGTTAAATAAATCTTATTTTCAATTAAATAGGGAGAGAAAAATAGAAAAATGATTTTAAATAATTTTTTGATGTTACTTTGAAATTAATCTAAAATTGTTTGTTAACATCGAAAAGGGAGAGATTGTTAGCCTAGGTTATCCTAGCTACACATATTTCTTAGTTTTGATATTGAAAGACAATTTTAATCAATTTTTCACATTATTTGATATTATGCTTTACTACTTACTTTAATTTGTTTTACAGGTTTTCAAAGCATACACAATTGTGATTCAAGAAGATTGACATTAGAATTAGGAATTACTTTATCTTTTTAGGATCTCTTGTAAATAAACTTCAAATAATCTTTGATCAAATATTTTCTAAATGAAGTAGAAAAATCATTTAAAGAAAACAAAATTTTATAAAACTACTTTTCACTTCACAAATCGATTTCCACATTGATTTCTATTTTAAAAATGTCTACACATTGACGTTCACACCGATTCCTAAAGAATAGTTTTCAAAATTGTTTCAAACTGAAGGTTAAATAAAAATCTTAATTTGATGTAGTAATCGATGCAAAAGCTGTGAATAACAAACTGTACTTTGATTACTACATCGATTAATTAGTTGTAACCACTTGTAATCAATTTTATAATTGATGCAACAACTGAAAATTAGTTATTTTGTTACAGACGGCTATAATAGTTACAACAACCCAATTGCCTTTTTTATTTAAACAATTTTCTTAGTTTTCTTCAAAACAACAGCAATAATTGGAGTGTAAAAATATTTGATAAAAGTGATATACAAGTTTTCCCTCTACTTCATCAAACTTTTGAGATCTAATCAAAGATTAACTGGGTTCATCTTAGATTGTTTGAGATTTCATCTCAAACTGTGGTATTGTATCTCTTAACTTTTCTTATTTCATTTCTTTTAGATTGCTAGGAATTTAGAAATCTGTATAGGTTAGCAAGAGCCTATTCAATTCTTATGTTTTTGTTTAGGTTTAGAAGAGCTTGTTAAAATTCTTCTAGGTTAACAAGAAGCCTATTTAATTTCTCATGTTTTTTATGTAAACTGGCATTTTAAGAGCCTAGTAAATCCTGATAGTTTTTGTTTTTATTAACGTCAGATTCTGGTATTAAGCCAAACTCCAGCCAATAGGGAATCTTTTGGGGTCTCTAACCATGAACTGGTTCGAACATAGAAAGTCTGTAAGAAACACAAGGAAGAAAGGAAGAGCAACAAGGAAACACCAAAGTTTAACATGGTTCAGCCAAATCTGGGTAGCACCGAACCCTTCGTCCACGGTAATGTATTATTTTTTAGAATGTATTTTTTATAGAGTTTCTGCATACAGGTTTTTCATCCTCCCCCCTTGTGGAGGGCTCCTTCCTCATATTTATAGAGGAGAGGAATAGTAAATTTACATGCAGTAAATCTATTACATCAACATTTAATGCACAAGACAATGTAGGCAGACTAAATCTTCTTTTTTGGCTACTGCAGATTATCTCCTATAAGTGGGCCTCAAATATCCATTGGGCAGGGCATGACTTGGTCTCTTATGGTCTCTGGCTCAGCAAGCTTTCGGCTCGTTGATCGCACCTCGCATGCCAATTCCTTTGGCCTAGAAGCAAGTTTTTCTAATGACAAGGTCGAGCACACTCTTTTGCGGATGAACTCAAGCTGAGGGGGGCTGCTTAGCGAGATAAGCTGGAGACATAGCATCCTGAGCACTCCTTGAACTAGGCCTTTATCGCACTTGGGTAGCTCGTCAATCCATTAGAAGCGATCCAAATTTTGTATATAACATAAGCCCCTAACTCTCAGCTCGCTTCGCATGTTGGGAGTTGTCATTTTCCTGGATCCTTATCCATGTTTTCGATCAAAGTCTTTGCTTGATTGTATTGTCACTTTAAATTTCATTTCTATCTTTTTAATCTGCCTTAGACTATACCTCTTATTGCTCACGATCTCTGGTCGTTGACATGGTAGCCTTATTTCTCCTGGACTGTCCGATCTAGGATTTATAATCATCTGTTAGATTCTTCACTGAATCCAGATCAGCTTATAAAGTGTGAGAAGCTCTTCTTGCCTCCCCATGGAACAACAAAATAGATGCTGTTGTGAAACCTCTTGCCAACGTTTATGGTGGCTCGGCTTTCGATGGAGCTCTTTTTGAGGTGTGGATGGTCTATTGTAGGCAGTTTGGAGATCTGGATGGTCTATTGTACATGACCTCCATAGGTAACTTCTCTAGCTTGTCACCAGAAAGTCTTATGGGGGCTTCCAGTCATCTCTCCCTGGTCCTTTCATAGAATCCAACATCGCTCTCTGGATCCCTAAGGACTTTTCGGCTTGCTCCGGGTGTGAGACTGAAGAAGAACTGTGGTCAGGAGAGAAATAGGAGCAGTAAGGTTCACCAGTCTTCCTACTGGCAGGAGTTCATTTCCTGATTGTTGACATATCTACGTTCAACAATAGCCTTAGGCTTTGTTTTTGGTTTTTGTATTTCTCTCCTCCTGATGTAAATCTACCTCGTCAAGGCTTTTTAATGAATAAGATCACTTTTACAATCTTAAGGTGCTGTCATTTTTCTACATTGATAAACTTTCACAGTGCACATTGAAATATTCTGGTAGCCACTATTTCCAAGGAAAACACTTTAGCACATAAGTGTTGTTAAATCCATAAAAAGGATTATGCATAATCAGAAGATCTTATCATAGCTATGAATAGTTAGTCACATGCGAGCTACAAAATATGGAGTGACTTTGCTGCATTAGGCAAGTTATCAGATCGCCAATTCATTATGCTTTAGTGAGCACGAGGCTATGCGAGCATTGGGTGCTTAAGAGTGCCTCCGCACCTCAGTGAGCATACAACTATGCTGACAAAGCGAGTGTTTTTTAGTGCCTCGACACCTTAGTGAGCACATAGCTGTGCTGGCAAAGAGAGTATTTTTTTAGTACCTTCTCACCTCAGCAAGCATGCAGCTACGCTGGCATAGTGAGTGTTTTTTAGTGCCTCCACAACTCAGTGAGCATGCAGTTGTACTTGCAAAATGAGTGTTTTTTAGTGCCTCCACACCTCAGTGAGCACACAGTTATGCTGGCACAATGAGTGTTTTTTAGTGCCTCTGCACCTCAACGAGCATGCAGCTACATTGGCACAGCGAGTGTTTTTTAGTGCCTCTACACCTTAGCAAGCATGCAGCTATGCTAGTATAGTGTTCGTCAATTCTTCTCTGGAATGAGCTTCGGGGGGCCTCAACCAGACCAGGGGTCATGGTTGGCATAAAGTTATCTAAGAGGCTTGAGGCTTGAGGAAGTTAATCATATACAAACTATGGATACTACAAGTGCTTGGAAGTAGAGGGCAGAGTAGAGAAACAAGGATAATAACATCAAGCCAATCAGCATTCAGCTTTCAACAAAGCAAAAGAAAGGCATTAAGATTCATTTTGAAACTCAAAATACATTGTCAATGTATAACTTGGACTGAGCCCCTCAGCTCTTGGTCAGCATTACGTCGAGAAGGCTGGGGTTACTACTTCACAGGCTGTACCACATATTCCCTTATATGACCTCCTCTGATCAGGTCTTCAATTGCGTCTCTGAGGCCAAACAATTCGAGGTTCTGTGACTGGGCTCATTATGATAGGCATAGAACCCATCTCTGTTCCTTTGCCTGAATGGAGTCTTCAAGGGTCTAAGCCTTTTGAAGTTTTCCCTGTCTCTTTTTGCTAAGTAAATTTTATCTTAGGAATCTGATAAGATGCTATACTGCTCGTAGCGGTCTAAGTGCTGAGGTCATTCGCCTTTGGGCTTTCTGGACTTCTTCGCAATCCATTCGGTAGAGTAATCCCCCTAGTCTGTATCACTCCTCTTCTTACTATGAGAGGAGCTGGCCTTTTCATCCTTCTCATCTAACCTTTCGAGGCCGAAGGTCTCTTACCATTTGATCTGATTAGTAGCCCGCTCGTAGAACTTGATGAGGTCCTTTATTGGGGATTTGTATAAACTCTTGTACAGTTTTCCATCTTTGCAGAGTCCCACAGAGATTATCGCCAGCATGGTTTCTTCAGATGGATTCTCCACTGAATTGGCTTCGAGCCTAAATCTAGCAATATAGTCCTTTAGCAACTCAAGCTTATGCTAAAAGACCATAGCAAGGTGACAGAGGGCACAAGTTGTTTCTTCAATGCTCAATATTGGCAGATGAATTTCTATTAGCAGTCTTCCTAACTACCAATTGAGTGAGCAGGGAGGCTTCTGAACCAAGCTCGAGGTATACCTCCCAATATGGCTGGGAACACTCGGCACTTGACCAAGGGATCAGCTACTTGTAAGTTCATCTGAACATTGAATGTGTCTAGATGATCGTAAGGGTTAGAGTCCTTATTGTACAATGGAATCATGGGGACCTTGAGCTTAAGAGGGAGAGTTCAAGTTTCAATCTCTTCAAAGAGCAGTGACCGTTCTTTGTAGTGGGCTCAATCATTGGGAGCTTGAAGACGTTCCTCTAGTTGAGTTATTTTCTGGCATAGCTCATTGACTAACAGGTCCCATGCCCCAGACTATTGGCTGTATGATCAATGGATCCTTTGGTCCTCGTGATTGCCAGAGTTACGACCTAGGGTCTGCTCTTGTGAGCAATGAGCTGAAGAGTTGCCTTGGTTGGGGTCACTCGAACATTCAAATTGTTACTGCTAGGGAACATCCATGAGTGTTATGACTTTGGCCTATCTTTGCACACCTTGTGCTAACAATGTAACTACTTTAGTCAGTTCTCCCATTATACTTTCCAATTTTTCCTGATGTTAGAGTCAAACTTGCATTCCATTAGCGCCATTGGCAGCTGCGGCTGGTGGAACAAAATTGGCTGGGGGAAAGCCAGTAGTTTCACTGATGATGGGAGTGGTGGAAGATTTTGTTTTTGAAACATGTCCTTCTGGAGGGTTGTGCAGCACGTTTAAAGCTCTGGTAGCTCTTCCCTTAGGCATTGCAGTAGAAAATGAACCAGAATAGGTGAGATCCCCATAGATAGCACCAAAATGTTGATGTCGGATTTTGGTATTAAGCCAAACTTCGGCCAACAGGGGATTCTTTTGGGGTCTCTAACCGTGAACTGGTTCAAACACAGAAAGTCCATAAGAAACACAGGGAAGAAAGGAAGAGCAATAAGGAAAGACCAAAGTTTAACGTGGTTCAGCCAAATTCGGGCAGCACCAGATCCTACGTCCACAGTAATGTATTTTTCTAAGAATGTATTTTTTATAGAGTTTCTGTATACAGGTTTTTCATCCTCCACCCTTGTGTAGGGCTCCTTCCTCATATTTATAGAGAGGAGGTTACAATAGTAAATTTACAAGACAATGTAGACAAACTAAATCTTCTTTTTTAGCTATTGTAAATTGTCTCCTATAGGTGGGCCCCAAATATCTGTTGGGCAGGGTATGACTTGGTCTTATGTGGTCTCCCACTCAGCGAGCTTTCGGGTCGCTAATTGCACCTCGCATGCCAATTACTTTGGTTTGGGAGCAAGTCTTTCTAATGATGAGGTCGAGCACGCTCTTTTGCGGATGAGCTCGAGCTGAGGGGGGCTACTTAGTGAGATGAGCTAGAGACATAACGTCCCGAGCACTCCTCGAACTAGGCCTTTACTGCGCTTGGGCAGCTTGTCAATCTATCAGAAGTGATTCGAATTTTGTATATAACAGTTTTCAATTGAAAAAGTCTTTCAGTTGAGAAAGATCAAGTGGAGTAGACTTGAATTGTGGTTTCAATTCAAGTTGAACCACTTTAAAAACTTATGTCTTTTGATTTTTATTCTTCACTGCACAATTGCTATTTTCTGTTACCTTACATTTAATCTTGCTAATTACAATCTTACTCATTGCATCAATATTGAATCCAAATATAATACAAAGGTGTTTATAAATTCTCCAATGAGAAAAGGGCAAGATCCATTTATATTCTATAATTTTAAACACCTTTTTGGGGCCTGACATGGTGGAAATTTAAAATTTTTCCCTAAACTTCAATTGTATTATTTGCATATAAAATTAAAGGCAAGGTGAATTTAAAACAATGATTTAAATTGTACCTTCATAAGAGTTTTTCTTAGAATCCTCAATCTCCAATGTTACGTTTGATCTCTGAGCAATTTGATGAACAAGCCCTATGATTAATTCCTTTGGAATATGTCTAGACAACTCCTTCGGATTTGATCTCCAACACCAACTATGATTCACATGAACCAAGTTGATTCAAAGTTTCTATAAAGTTCTCTTGTCTTATAGAATGGGAAATTCAACTACTCAACTTAACACATACTAGCTCTCTAAGGAGTTATTATTCATTTGGGTAGAGTTGAGTGTTTGAATGCAAAGAGGATATCAGTAAGATCACAAAGAGAGAGTTGGTGCACAACACATGTGGTAGGGCTAAAACTCTTGGGTATAAATTGTATTTTTGATTTAGCCTCTCTCCTCTTTTTATAGAAAAGTTTGGAGCATAAGTAAGAGTAGGGACGCATGATGAGTGACACATAAGTTAGGGTTACCCCTTGCTTGTGCCATCCATTCAAGGCCATGCAGCCTCTTAGGCCCTAGGAGTCCACACTCATTAGCCCAAGGCTCCTTCCTTTGTATCCTACAAGCCCAAACACTTTCTTGTGAATCCATACTCATAAACTCTTTCTTTTGTAATCATCCTCTAATTATTTTAATTAACTTAGAACAATTTTTAAGTGAGAAATCATTCCTCTATTTTAGATCTCCTCTAGTATTAATATAAATGTTTTGTAATCTTTAAATATCAACTTTGGAAATTTATTACTATTTAATAATTATAACCTCCATTAAAATTATTAAATCTTTAGTTAATTAACGCTTCTAATCGTATTAGACTACTTAATTAATCATTTTAAATTTCCAAGATATTTATCTATTTCAACTCTCAAACTTATAACATTTTATATTCTAATTTTTCTTTGACTTTGGATTAAAGTGATTTTATTGTGTGTGACCTATTAGGCTTCCATACATGCTGGCAATGAGTTCATTTACAAGTTTCTTCAAGTTCAATTGAATTAAAACTCCTTTTAATTTAAACATAACTTTTCTAAGTTGTTCAAACAAATTCATAGATCATGGTTGGTTTCTATTAAAGCATCAATACTAGCAAAATGCAAAAATAGATTTATATCAAACCTTTCATGACAAGGTGTTAGTGTGTAATTCAATCCCTTCATCTCTTGATATTCTAATTGGACTAAGGGTTGGGTTGAAGTGTCAATCCTATAAATGTCCAATCTATGGTGTATGTTTGACTATATGCTATCTTACAATCGTTCATACATAAAACTCCTTTTATATATTATTAATTGATTATACATAAAAATCCTTTGATGTACCAATCAATATACAGGCATATGATTTTGATCATAGCATAATTGTCAAAATATCTTTAGAATATTTTTCTTTTGATACCAAGGAGGATGAATTCTCTTATGATTAATCACTACTTTCATATACTTCATGGTATAGCCAAAATTATTCTTATCTACTTTTTCAAGAGTGCAAGCCTAGAATAAAGTCAAAGTGCATGACTATATACATAAGATATGTTGGATTTCGATGCAACAAGCATAGCAAAAAATTAACATTTTTGAAACCCACCTAGGATCCATGTGCAAAACATAAATCAATTAGTTAAGATCATACCTTATGATGTTGCGATTTGATGTAGAAATCACCAACATAGATTGACAAATCTGTGTCTCTACAGTATCCACACATGAGAATAACAAAACTCTGATCACCACTTTTGTGTTGTCGAATGGAATAACCTCTCTCACTGCCTTTCTGTTAGGAGATGCCTATCTCTCTATTTTTTTGGGAGCTCTCAATTGTTTTCTCAAAAACCCTTTTGTATATCTCTATATATTTTTTTTACTACTCCTTAAAAGTTATATTTATAACTCTAGGGTTTAGTGAGAAAAGACCTAGGTCTAATCCAACTGAGAGTCCTAGTCCAATAGAAATTGTAGAAAGGCTTATGGGCTTAAGTTATTCATTTAGTCTAACTAATGTCAATAATTAAGCCCAATGTAATATAACTTTAATAAAGCCCAAGAGAAATATAGTATTACTTTAACATTAAATAATATTACATTATAATATAATATCTAAATAATATTATAATATAATCCAATATTATATCATATTTTATTATATTGGGCTATATTCTAAAGATCTCTTAATGCAATTAAGAATCCTAATGATATTACATCAATTCCAATTTTTGTCTTACTCTTTGTGTGCGACCATATAGGTTCTTATTACATTGGCAATGTTACCAAAATTAATCTAATTTTAGTATCATAAACAGTGAGTGGTATCTAACAATATATCACTGCACCCCAAGTAATAAGAATGTCTGTGATTTGACATACCTAAACAGTGACTAATATTCCATGTATCTTAGTCCCTTTTATTCGAATATCTAGATTGAAATTGAGGCATGGAATGTGTCATCCTCTTAATAATTCAATCTATGTTTCTTGATCCCTAAGTGACTAATTGAAAATAAATTAATCAATATCACATATTAATCCATTTGAACATGGCCATGCATTTCTTAGTCCCACTCAATCAAGGGGCCCATGGATATTACTCTTCCTAAGTATGAGGGACAAAATTCGATCTAGATCACCCACATCCCTCCGCATGATTTGTGATATACCTAACCACTGCCTTTTAGGCCACCCTATTTAGAGGTGACATTAGATAGTGTCAGAGTAAATGACTCCTCATATAGGGAACCATGGTGATTTCAGGTCCAAGGACTACATACATTATGGTCACTATAAGAATTGCTTATGACACATAACCATCCATGT
>JANHAO010014489.1:0-15305 GCA_026873985.1 Saraca asoca
CCTAATCAAGATAGGATTCATTACCACTCATTGGAGTGATATCCGAGGCCACTCAACGAATTGGTTTGACTCGGTAAATCCTTGGTCAGGGTAGAATCGAGACTCAAATGGGATTTGAGTGCTAGGATTCGTTTGAGTCAAATAATTCATGATGTTGAGAAACTGTGATTAGTTATAGAGGTTAACTAGCATCCATTCCTTTGACTAATTCGGATATAGGTAATGAAAGAATTGTATCATGCATGGTGTGCATGGCGATGTACACTGAGATCAGTCACAGATAGGCTTGTCACCACTACTGACCCCGTCGAAAATTGGATAGTTATAATGACTTGTTAAAGTCCACTTATAGCTTAAAGTCCATGGATGATTAATTTGGAGAAATTGATCATAAAATTAATGGGATTAGTTTTATATGCCTTCAAATGGTTTGAAGGACATTTTGGACTTTTATCAATATTTCAGGGGCCTACTGAGTCACACGCATAACGGGAAACGATATGGCCAAAGTTTGGACATATTTGATGTCTAGGGACCAAAATGTAATTTGATGAAATTGCTGAGGCCGCATTCAAGTCTATGGAAACTTGAGGGGCTGTTTTGCAATTAGAAAAAATTATTTTTCCTTGCCCCTAAACGACGCCATTTGGCTTCCTCTTCTTGACTCCCAACTTGGCCGAAATGTTTGGCGGTCCAAGGGGAGAAGGAAGGAGCCAAAACCTAGAGGAGCTGCGTCATCTTCCTTGCCTGGGTTGGCGGCGTCCGACCAGCGGAGGAGGAGGAGAAGCCACCGAAAGGAGTTTCGGTGTGTGCAGCTTCTTTTCCTTTTGATTTGCTGAAAGTGTTTTGGCAAAAGGAAAAAGGCTCTCCATAGGTATCAGTTGGGAACTGAACCACCAAAGAAAGGTGAGACGAAAGTGTTCCGACGGTGCTTAGCCCATTCTCCGGTCCATTTAGCTCCCGAGAGCTTGCTAGCACAAGGAGAGAAGTTGTAGAAGCCGTTGGGAGGAGTTCTCTGATGTGGATCTCCGGTAGAGGCAGTACATGTGGACTGCTTGGTGACTGGAGGATTCAACACATTTCGCTATGTTTTGAGCTGGATTAAAAGTTAGTTTAGCTCACTCTTGCTTTTAATTTGATGTATATGATACATTAGAACCTCAATCCAACGGATCTTGGGAGGTTTGTTCAGCCAAGAGCACGTTCTTCCTAGAAAAATTTTTTAAATTTCGGCCTCTTGGAGTAGAACAAATCTAACACTAGTGTCCCACCATTGGCCTTGTAAGCTCTAATGCAATATGAGATCACCAAATTTTTAGTCTAAACTTGGACCTTTCTGTATAATATTTTGTTGAAATCTCATTCAACACACAGTCATGAAAATTGAATGAAAAACTTAGTGTTTTTACTAACTTTTGAATAACATTACAGAATGTGTTTCTTATAGCAGATGTTTGTTTTTGCTTGGGTCCCTATTGTGACTACTGTAAGTCACACCACATAATCTTTTAAGTGACCTCTCTTAACCAAATCCTCAATTGCATCCTTGAGTGCTCAGTATTCTAAAGCATTATGCCCAATCTCATTGTGGTAAGCATAAAACTTGTCTACGTCCCTAAGTTTTATGGGAGTCCTTAAGGGTTTAGACTTCTCAAAGTCTTCCTTTTCTTTCTCTATTGCAAATATCCTATGTTGAGTGTCAAATAGGATGTTGTAGTCGTCATAGCGACCTCAATGTTGAGGTCATTCATTCCTAGCCTTCTTTACAGGCTGGTTAGTAGAGCTTTTCTTGCTATTTCCATCATTGTTCCTTTTTTTTATTCTAATTGGAGCTATTTGCCTCATCCTTATGATCGAACTCCTTTGGGCCAAAGGTCTTCTCCCACCTGATCTGTTTGGTAACTCATTCATAAAACTCACCAAATTTCCTTATTGGAGACTTGTATATGTTCTTATATAGCTTTCCATCTTTGTGGAGTCCTGCTAAGATCGCTATCGGGATACTCTTATCGGATGAATTCTCCATATTATTGACCTCGTGTCTGAATTAGGTGATGTAGTCTTTCATCAATTCATTCTTCTGCTGGAAGACCATTGCGAGGTGGCAAGATAGGGCAAGCTGCCTTCTTAGTGCTCTATATTGATTGATAAATCTTCTCTAGCACTCTTCCTAACTACCAATGCTACAAGTTAGGAGATTTCTGAACCATGTTCGAGGTATGTCTCCTAATATAGCTGGGAAGATACAACACCTGACCAATGGATTGGTTGCTTGGAGATCCATCTAAACATTGAATGCATCCTGGTGGTCGTATGAGTCACTATCCCCATTATATTGTGGGATTGTAGGGATTTTAAATTTACGAGGAAGAGGTTCTGTCTCAATTTCTCTAGTGAATGGCATCCTTTCCCCACAGCGATCTTGATTATTCTAAGCTCAAGGGTGCTCTTCCAGTTGTTTCACCCTCTAGAGTAGCCTTTCCACCATCAGGTCCCGTGTCTCGGATCGACAGCTAAAATATCACAGGCCCCTCTTACCTTCCTAGTCATGGGAGTAGTGAGCTGAGGTGTGTCCTCGACTAGTCTTGTTCGGGCCTTTCATCTAATGTGAATTCTCATGTCGCTGATTGTGATCCTCATGTGCTCGGTGGACCTTCATTCTTGTTCGCAAATTGGAGGAGCGAGCTAAATCAGCACATGGAAGGACTCCTTTAGATGCTACAACCTTAACTTATGTTCGCGCATCCAGCATTGCTGCTTGTGTCAGCACTTTAACCACCTTAGCCAACTCTTTCACTAAGTTCTCAAGTGCCTTCTGAAGTTAATGCCATGTCCGTACTCTATCAGTTCCAGGAGCAATAATAGTAGGCTAGCGATGGGCCATTAAGGGGAAGCTAGTAGCGATACCAATAGTAGGTACAATGGATGTGTCGGCCGCAAGGAGGGCTGGTTCCCGCTACTGTTGTATATAACCTTCTAGTTGATTAACTGAATTGTTTGAACTTCTAGTGGTTCTTCCTTTAGCCATCGCAGTTGAACAAAAAATTAACTAGTAAATTAACCAAAGTGCAATATAAGGCCCTTCTTCTAGAGCTAAAATATTGATGGCGAAATCCGGTCAACCAAGAAAGTTCAGTAAACCCTTAAACTGCAATCCGGTGAATGTGAATAATGAAAGAGAGATAATGGGAAAGAGGAAGGACAATGAAGGCATCGAGAGTTTTTAACGTAGTTCGGCTAAAATTAGTTGTTGAACCCTATGTCCACAATAGTATTATTTTTCAGCCTTTCTGTTGAGTAAAATATTTTTACAGTGGATTCTCTCCGAGTCTAAAATTGGCCCCCTCTCTCTTCTCCTCCCTACAATAATCTTAATCCCTATTTATAGTTGCTAGAGTGTACAATCTTAACATGTTTCAAAAAAGAAAAAATATTAAATTAATCACAAGTTGATTCCTGCCAGTTGATGTCTGCAAGTTGGTCCTGCTCTCGGGTTTAACCACAGTCAGCTTTTTAAAAGATAGCTGAGGTAGCCTATTTCGTTCTGCGAGTTAGAATTCATTGTCAATCGACTTAAGGTTACTGTGAGCATTGTTGCTCAGCGACCTGAGCTCTCCTTTTAGCGAGCTAAAGACTTGATCCAGTAACCTCAATATTGAAAGAGTTAGGCTTTTATTAGTTGGACTTTGTCTCTTGGACTTTTGTTAATCCATTTGTATAGTTCAAAAAATATTCATAATAGGCACTGAATTCATAATTAGTATAATTCAACATATGATTATATCAGAAAACATTAATCTATAAATTCTAATATTTTGAAGTTATGAAAATTTTAAATTCATAGCATTACTAAATAATATTATAAAATATGATTAGCCCAAATTACATATTTCTAACACATAACATTTGCAATTTTTTTTTGAAAAAATAAAATTTTATGAGAAATTGCAAGATTTTATGAAAAATTTATAATCCCATAGCCTAAAAGCTTCCAATTTTTTATTAAATTTTTTCTATAAAAACACAACCTTTTTTTTTTCGGATACTTAATGAAACGGAACCCATTATCAAATCAGACTATAAAATTTATTTTTCAGTCAACTTTTATTATTTTAACATTACTTACATCTTTTTTATTGTTTATTGTCCTACGTGAAAGATTATTTTATCATCATTTCGCTTATCCAGTCATACGTGAAGTGGCAAACGGGGAAAATTTTCATAATTTCTTGAGAAGTCAAGCATTTAGAATGAAAAAGAAAATCCCTTTGACGTCAAGGCTTTAAAATAGAAACAAAATTCCTAATAAACTTTTTATTAAAAAAAACCCTAATAAAACAAAATTCTTAAGTTATAAAACTGAATCTTCACACTTTCTATCTGCATCATTTCTGTCACAGCGTTCGAATACCGAACGAGGCCCTATTCATTTTTTTTAAGTTTCAAAAACTTCTCTATTAACATCTATTAAATATACAATGTAAAAATTTATAATAGAAAATAGGAGAAAATATATTTTATATTCTAAAATTTTATTGAATGAGAAATTAACTTTATAAATTTTAAAAGTCTACAAAATTCACCCTTAAAATTTAAAAAAAAAATACAAGTTATCGTTAAAATTTGAAGGAGGGTTTATAACCTATTATTGTAGCTAAAATTGTTTATTGTTTCACCAAAACGAGCACAGTCTACATGGGTGAAAATCGTGGAAGGTAGTTAAGCAGGTGGGTCACTAGGTTGCACCAAAAAAGTGTATCCTCCTACTTGAGGAAGGTTGATAAGTCCACGCGGCGGTTGCATGTGCAGCGGCAAGGGAAATTTTGGTGCACTCTTGGCTGATAACGTTTTTATTACAATGGTTCCTCCCGCTTAGCGCGCATGTTGTTGATTGCATTGGCGGGTACAGTAGCGGTGTGTTCTGGTAGCTTTGCTTTCACCTTCCTCACGCTTCTTTGTTTGGCTTTAAGTAGCTTATTCGTCTTTAAACTTAAAAGTGCTTGCTGCTTCTGGTTCTGGTTCTTCTTCTGCTTTTCTCAGTTGATCGGAGATTCAGAAAGTAGAAGAATATGTTTTACTCTCACCAGCTTCTCGCTCGCAAAGCTCCACTCGGTCAAATATGGTAATTCGTTTTGCTTCAGTTGAATGCTGATGACAGAGAAACTTTGCTTTTATTTTAATGGAATCGCTTTCCTTTTATCGATTTTGTTGTGTAGTTGGTGATTCGGTCATGTCTCTGTTTCACTGTTTCAGAGTTTCAAATTTGAATTAATAGTGTTCATTTTTATGAATTTTGCTAGCGGTTCTGCTATTTAGTTGATGATTTGCTGATGTCTCTGTTTCAGAGTTTCAAATTTAAATCAATAATTTTTTTTATGATGAATGTGGTTTAGTTTCATGGACTCATCGTCTCTTTGATTTTGAAGTTCTGCCACCATCTTTATGTCTCTGTTTCTGCTGAGCATCTTAACTGAAGAGCTAATCTCTGTGGAAATAGTGAAGAATGTCAACTGTGTTTATGATTCATTGTTTCTGTTTTGTTTGCGTGCTCAGTGATTCTGAGTTTCATTTTGTTTGAACTTAGTTGTTACTCTGTCTCTTTGTTACTGATAAAGGATGGCCGCCACCATGCATGCAAGGATAAACCGCAGGAAGCTTGACAAGCTCAATATCATCAAGATCTGGTAACTGCAAACCATTTCATTTGAATTTGAATTTCTCGTTTTCTATCGGCTTAAGCTTATCAGTTTCACTCTATTATATAATTAATCCTTTTGCTTGTCACAGCGAAGAGATTTTGAATCCTTCAGTTCCTATGGCTCTGAGGCTCTCTGGAATTCTAATGGGTAAATACTAGCTCTCTTCACATTTCTGTTAAACTTAAAATTTCTATTTGGGTTTCAAATGACAGATGGCTCACCTTATTGCCTTCGCTATCAGGAGGTGTAGTTATTGTCTATGAGAGAAAAGTGAAGCTCCTTTACGGTAAGCTCTGAATCTTTGTTTTATTTAATTCGAACATATAGTTCCCTTACAATGTTTAATTTGTCCAAAAAAAAAAAAACAATCTGGATCATTAACTATTTTGTGCTCTGTTTTGCCTTGTTATTCTTTTTAATTTTCCTTCTTCCTCTGCAGATGATGTTACACGCCTTTTGGTACAAAGCTCAACTTCCAATTCCGTGTGCTATTTTGGCTCTTTGGTTTAATTTCTCAGTGGGATGTTCTTCAATCCGGTGGTGTCAGGTTGAAATAAATGAAGCATGGAAGATGAAGAAAGTCTTAGATCCTACTTTACTACCCAAAGGGAAATCTCATGCCAAGTCAGTAACAGTTTCTTTGATCCCTAATCAATTTCCGTTGCTGTTCGTTATTTTTAAGGCACTGGTGGAAAGAACTTTTAATTAATTCCTGGAACAAAAAAGAGAATGGGTTTTCAATAAAATTAGCTGCAAAACTTTTTTGGACACCTGAGCCTTCTTAAAGGCTCAAATTAGCTAGTAAATTTTATTATTTATTTTTCGGGTTTCACTGCTGTTTCCTAATTTGTTGCAGGAAAGAGGCTGTTACTCTGCCTGAGAAGGAAGAGACAAATATTGGAGAAATTGAGCAGTCCCTTCAGTTTTCGAATGCAACAACCACCACGGGCTTTCAACAGACTGCCTACTTTGCCATGGTATGTAAGTGTGACAGGTTCCACAGCGTTGCCAACAAGATGGGTATAGAATTTATATTATCGTTAACAATTGCTATCAAGGGAATCACGTCATCTAGAAATTTTTATGGATTGCTTTTCCTTAAAAACTTAAAAGAAAGATAAATGAATAAATTCATTTCGGCACAGCTTCAATGAGGATTTGCTGTCAACAACAAACGGAAATTAATATTAGCGGATTAAATGAAAGACCAGATTGGGTTTTAGTGATTTTTGCTTTAATCGAAACGGGGTTAAGGAGGTTTCGAAAACAAACTGTTGGAGAACTCCTCACACAACGTGACGCTGATTAATAGAAACCTTTTTCTGTTTCCACAGCGACTTGATAGTGTGAATGAACCCTACATTGATAATGGAGCAACGAAGGAAGACCCATCCCAACTTCATCAAGGTTTTTGAATTCTTTTCCTCCTTTAATCAGCTTATTATATAGCACACTTTTAATTTTGTGCTTGTGTCCGTGTGCTGACTCTCATTATTCTCAGCTGATGCAGAGAATATTACCTTATTTGAACGTTTTGATTCATTCCAGACTAATGCTGATGCATACAATCGCTTTGAAAGGTTGTATTTTAAAATCATTCATGATTTCTATATATGCATTCTTCTATTTTTCAAACGGCATTTCATTTTGTCATCTCAATGTAAAAAATTGTACCATGTCTGAGAATTGGGATACTGTCAAGTGTTTAATAAATCCATCTGTGTAATTCAATGAATCTCGTATTATTGTTAAGTCATGCTTTACTCATCCTAAATTCATGTCAGGTTTGATATTGAAGGGGATGAGGAGACACTGCCAAACTTCACTTCAGGCGACAACACTTTATTTCCAACTACACTTATACCATCCCCGCCTCTTCAGGATGATCAGATAGGAAGTAAGTTGGATGAGAACCACACTTTTTATTGTTTGAAATTTTGAATGACTCGTTGACTGTGAAACCATAAGGTTTTTTATTATACCTTCTTTTCTGTCCATATTTTCTGTTATGCGTATTCATCGGTTTTCATTTGAGCTTCTGTGAATTACTTTTTCAACAATAAAATTTAATATTTTCCAGCATCATTAACAATTTTCATCCACATTGCTGGTTGGCTTATTTGCAGTCTCTTTCTTCCAATTTTTTTATCTGGCACTGTAATGCGCTTGACCAATGAAAGAAATATAATTGAACTATTTGTTTTAAAAGTAAAACTTAAGAATGGCAATACAGAAGTATCAAAACTTCCTGAACAGCCATACATCTTGCTCTACCTGTCTCACCTCAGGAACTGGTTCTTGATGAACAAAGGTGGAAGGTAGAAGGATATGATTTTTTTCTCCAACAATTACTTTATGACAAGCCAAAATTTCAGTTGTATGATTTATGCAGTGTTTTTCACGAGGTATAGCAGCTGTATATTATTCATCATGAAATCTTGGCAACAATTCATAGGTTAACCCCTGCAACTGACACAACGTATATTAAAATATGAAAATATTGTAAAAATCAAAACTGCATGTATTGGTAACTTCAATTAAAAACCCAAAATCAGGAGTTTTTCCAAACATACTGATCCTGTTCCCCATCTCAACTGGCAATTCTGATACAAGTTCCTTTCCTTGTTCTTGTTAAATCATGCTCTCCTCTGATGGACAAACACCTCTATAACTTTTCAGATGCATTCATATGGTAGCGTTTGGTTTCAAGGCATGCAAAATAATACAAGTTCCTTTCGCTTGTTCTGTTTATCACATTATGCCCTCTTTAAATGAACTAGAACTGTATTGTTTGAGATGCATAGCTTTGATAGTGTCTAGTTGCTAGCAATGCACACATTTCTGCTCTGCCACTGTTGTTTTGAAATATGGGCATGTTATCTAACACTGAATGATCAAAGGCAAATATTTGCTTTATATTAATGAAATATTGCCAACACAAAGAAAGGGAAGAAGAAGAACAAAAGTATCCGCTGACTTGTTGCTCTTCTGCACTTGATATGATTCAAGACCAACATCCAGGAGAAGATGCCAATAAGCAATCTGAAGAACGCATTGAGGCTAGACAGGTATGGTAACTGATTTGGAATACAATGACCACCCCGAAGCAAAGAAAAGAAAATGACTGACCCTACAAGTATCATGAAACAGGATCATGGTGGGAGAGGCTATATGACAAGGAAAAGAAGACAACCAGCAGCATATGTAATGGATTATGAGCAAACCATCATTCCTGGTCACACATACCAGTTCTGGCTTCAGAATACTTCTGATATAGTTTCAAGAAGAGGAAGAAAGCGAAAGGTTTGAATCATATCTAATATGAATAAAGCAATCCATATACTTTGTATCATAGTGTAGGCATATATATTATGTACAGTTGATCCAGACAAACTGAGATACATAGCTCAAGAAATGGATAACTTAACTTTAGTTGCTTTTCGTTAAAGCATCTCTGTGATAATTTTTTGAGACAATTTTTTTTTTTTTTTGTTTTACAAAAATGGTGAATGGAGAGTCTAATATCATTAAGATAAGAGAGGGAGAACGATAGAAAATTTTCTCATCTCGGTTAGTCATAAAATAAAAATTCTTCTTCTTTTCTGTGTATTGCAGCGCACTAATATCATGACAACCAAAAAGATAGCTAGACGTATGGAGTTGCCACCTGTTGTGTTGATTGGTGACTTATTTACAAATGAGAATAGAGATATATATTATCCGCGACCACTTCTTGAGTTATGGATTAGGAGCACACAACCACCGCAAGACTCCCCTTCAGGTCAGTGTTAGTTCTTTTGGGGGAGAGGGACCTTGGGTTGGGTGAAGTGGTAGTAGTTGTCTCAAGCTTAATATGTAAGTAGAACATAACAAACATCATGCTTCTATGCAGATAGGATTTCTACCCCCCAGCCTCCAGAGCCATCATTCTCATCACATCCGCAAGCATATAATCAAGATTTTAAGGGATTTGTGAGCCACACAAATCAATCTTTTTGTTTTCTTTTGGCGTTATTTCAAACGAAGAAATTGACTTATTTCTGATGAAATGTTTAATTGTGAAGCCTTTTGAAGATTATGAAAGGGGAGTAGACAGCCAATTGTTTGGAGCTTCAATGGAGAGGCTACGGAACAATGATCTACATAATGAAATCCACATGGACGAACTGAGGGCTAACCTTGACGATGGTTTGAGGATGCCTGAAGCCACGCCCAAGATCACACCAGGAAATTCTGGTAATCACATCTTGATTTATTATTTGGTCTTCCGTTTCTACAAATAAAGTATTGAAGTTTATCATGATAATTTAGAGGACAAGTGAAATTAGTCCTTTCTATGACATTCTAGGAGATGGTGCATTTTCCATTCCAAGCTCAGTATCTGAACATGGTCCTGCCTCACATTCTGACATCAGTTCAGGAAGGTAGTACAATTCATCAAACTTTTTAAACTGTGGATGACAATCAGATACAGTATAAGCTGCCCATCCCTCAAAGAATAACCATTCCATGTTGACTTAAGATGGCTGACTAGAGTTTTGATATTGTTCGAAAGACTCATGGTTGATTGATCAATAAGTAATGTTAACAGATCCAGGAAGAAAAGGGATTCATCATCTAAAAACAGCGGCAATCTTCTTGAGCCAGTAGCTGAGGAGACTTCCTGGCAAGACTTTGGCGCAAATTTCAAGTTGGCTAGGCTGTCTGAAAATGGTCTCAACACTGATCAAGGTAATTTCTTTATTAATCATTCTCCCAATATTGCAGAAATCCTACCTATAATGGTATATCCTTTATCTACTTTTCACATTTTCCAGTCTCGTATTGGTTTCTTTGCAGAACTATTAGTGGAAACAGCACCAACGCAGACACAGGGAAAAATCAGTCATCCTGTTGACAAGATGACTGATTCTGTTCGAACGTATGATGCTCTAAAAACTTCTTCATCCCCATTGTGTATATAAGTAATTTTTAATACAATGATTAATGCATATCTCTTCCACTTAAATGCATACAGGCAAATGAAAGCACATTTTGATGCGCCTGGAGCCCCTGAAGTGGAATCCCTTGATGTTCTGGCAACTGGAATGAACAGGAGAACAACAGCACTACTTTTCTACCAAACTTGTGGTATTAATCCGTTGTCTCTTTCACTTCCCTTTTTTCTCGTTTTGATATTTTAAGCAATTCATAACATTTCAAATTCTAACATCTGTTGCTGTATGGTGCTTAGTTCTTGCTACCCTTGACTTCCTGAAGGTTGAGCAAAAGGTTCCCTATGGGGAGATTCTCATTTCTAGAGGATCAAAACTGTGATACAGGTTTAATTACTTACTCAGTTATGCATGTATCTTCTCATTTGTTTCTATTTTCCTGCGAGTTTCAGTAACGTAAGGAGCTTCAACGGAACTTGTTTCTTTAACGACTCTAGTAGTATTGGTGTTTTAAGTTAGAAACCAAGGATTGCTTGTCTTTTATATGCAATTCTCAGTTATTTTTATATATTCCCTTGAAATATGTATAACTTCCTGCTTCTTAGGATTTTAAATGCAAACAAATTATGTTAGAATACTGAAATTTCTACAATATATCAAGTTCTTGCGAAAATGAAGTTGGTTGTTGCCTTCTGAGCTTCTGAAATGAGCAACAAGAGATGTACTTGTTTTGATATTGTTGTGTTTGAATTCAAACAAAAAGGTATAGGCAGAAAATTTCAAGATACACACATGAATAAAATGGAAGGCAAATGAAAATATTCTCATGTTGTGACGTAAATTGACTAGTATCGCATGAGAGAAACGCACAAAGCAACAAAAATGGGAAAGAGTTGGAGAGATGCAAACCAATTTTGGATTAAGTTGGATATTGTTGTCGTGCATCATCTTTCCACTCATAATCCCATGAATCTTGCTATTATTTGGTTATTACATGTCAAGTTTCATGCACATGGGATGAAATCGAATGCAGCAGCATTTAAGGTGCAAAACGGCAAACGAACAAATCTGTGGGACTCACCCCGTTAAGGACAATTCTAAATTTCCAGACAGTCTCTGCCGCTCACCGCACCTTTGGGAGGTGAGTTGATTTCGTCATTTTCCTTTTCTGAAGCCCAAACCCTAATATTATCCAAGAGGAAGGGAAAATTAATAACGCCATGGATGGCGTATTTTATGCTTATCTTGTTTGGAAAATCATGCTTTTTATTTAGTAATTTGTGGTTTAGTCTGCCAGAGATTTAAACTTTCTTAGTTTAATTTTTTCTTCTTAGAATCAAATTCCTTATTTTAGCTAAGCTATTTAAGTTCATTCTTTTGATGTTTCAGTTTCTTCTATATAAAATTATTATCAAAATTTTAATGTCAGTCAACGAAATATGGTCACGTAATCTTTAAATGATGATATAGCGATGCTAATGTTAAAATAATACAAGCCGTCAAAATATTAAATACAATATTGTTCTTAAAATGTTATGTAAAAATGATCCTGAGATAAATTCAAATGACTCACTAATAAATGTTGGTCTAAAGAGGAAGAAAGTTTACTCATTTGCTATCTTTTTTCTTTTATGGATTTAAATCTAATGTCAGAGATTAAAAGTTATCAATCCGTCCGGCTTGGTGAAATAAATTTATTTGTGCTAGTTGAAAAAAAAAAAAGGTATTGGCGCATTATACTTGATCCAAAAATTCATTATTGGATTCAAATATGATTTATTGCTTAATCCAAATTAAATGAGTAAAAAGTTGGACTTCCCTCAATAGATATTCCTCACAATATTTTCAATTTTTTAAAAAATAATTCTAATGCTATTTTCACAAAAGGTTTATATTTATCAATGAGACAGTGAATCTTCAATCGTAAGAGAAATGGTAATGTCGACCACTTCACCGGCTCACTCGTAAATACAAAGTTCATGTGAATCTCACATTATAAAATCATTCTTTCCATCCTGCAAATTGTTTTAGCCAAACCAACTCTCATTTTCCCTCGTTCATTTATTAAAAATGAGTGGGAATAGATATGCATAATAAACTCATTTTTTCTTATGAAAAGAAAAAAGAAACGAGAGTGAAAATAAAGTGAGAATATACAAACTGTATTGTTTTATTCAGAATAAAAAATATAATATAAAAGAAAACCAAAAATATTCAAAAAAAGGCCAATGTGTCAAGTTTCTCATTATTATTGATGACTCTTTTTACCATAAAAGCCAATTTTTCCTTTTAGATCCCTTCCCTCTCCTCTCTTTATCTCTCTCTCTCTATTGGTTGTACCCAGAAGCCATTCCCTCCCTAAATCCTCTCCTCCTTCTTCACTCCCCATTCACTCCACAATGTGGCCACCATGGCTGAGATCACCAAAACGGGTCCAATCCACACCCCAATCATCCGTAACCCGCGACCGAACTCGATCCCTCAGCTTCTCTTGCTCTTCCTTCAAAGATATCCAATCCCTCTGCCAAGACCCACCCCAACCCGATTCCCCCAAATCCCCCGCCTCCCTCTTCCGCCGCATCCGGATCTCCACCTCCGTCCTCCGCGCTTGGGGCAGTAGCCGCGCCTCAATCCCTCCTTCGCAACCCGTCATCACTCTACCGGGCTCCGACGAAGGGGTAGTCATCTACTACACCAGCCTCCGCGTGGTCCGCAAGACCTTCGAGGATTGCAGAACCGTCCGATCCATCCTACGTGGATACCGCGTCTCTATCGACGAACGTGATGTGTCGATCGACATTAGCTTCCTGGACGAGCTGCAGGGGATCCTAGGCCGCAAGAACGTGACGCTGCCTAGAGTTTTCATTGGCGGAAGATACATTGGTGGGGCCGAGGATATTAAGCCGATGAACGAAAGCGGTGAATTGAGGAGCTTGATCGAACGGCTACCAAGGTATGATGTGAATCCTTGTGATTCCTGTGGAGGGCTGAGATTTGTTCTCTGTGATCAGTGTAATGGAAGCCACAAAGTGTACATGGAGAAGAGTGGGTTCAGGAGCTGTACAGTGTGTAATGTGAACGGTCTGATCAGGTGTCCTTCTTGTTATTTCTTGAGCCTGGGTCACACCAAATAATTACCTAGGGATTCTGCATTTTGATTTAAACCCATCCCCATAAGTAAAAGGGGGGAAATTAGGAATTAGAAACTGTTGATAATGGAGCCTGTTTTTTTATGTGTAATAAAACTTAAAATGACATACAATGGATTAGGTGGGCAGGCTTATGTAGCATTGGCTCTTTTGTTGCTTCACATGTAGATTTGGTGATGCACTGATTGCTTACAGCACAATGCAAGTATGCAACATTGAGAAATTGGCATTGTCAGAAGACAACCTTTAATTTTTGTATAGTGGAAGTTGGCAACTTAGCTACCAATAATCAAGCCCATGTGTCTGTACAAAGGTACAATCCATATAGGGTTGACATTGGTGTAATGTTATAGATGGAGTATGCCAAATTTCATAAATCTCATTTTGTTTTATTTTTTTAATAGTATTGGCCTGTGTTCATGCCCAATGTGTCTGTACAAAATTACAATCAATATCGGGTTGACGTTGATTTGATGTTATGGCCTATGTTCATGTCTTTACTTTCTTGAGACTATCTTTAGTGGATACTTTTTATATGTAAATAAATATGCATCACAAATTTTAAAGAGACCTTTTTTAAATAATGTAAGACTCATTTATAAATAGGCATCAAAATTTGTTAATTTATGTGGGATTTGATTTGCGGAATAATATATTTTCATAAATCTTAATATTTTTGAGAATATGAATTTTAATAATATAATTTTCGAGAAAATCACATTATCATGGTTCAACTAAAAAAAGTCATAAAAATATTATAATATTATATTTTAATTAATTTTATATTTTTAAAGATATTATTAAATTATTAAAGATATTTTTATTGAAAATTGAATAATCAATAATTAATTAATAATGGTACATGGTAGTTAACGATAGAAGGTGGTGATGTATTATGAATGATAATCAACGATAATAGGTGATAGTAAAAAAATAATGACAGGTGGCTAAAAGTGATCAAAGACAATGAGTAGTGATCAACGACAGTGGATGATTGTGAACAATGGTCAACAACAGTGAGTGTTAATTAATAGTACTTGACGGTGATCAAAGACAATGAGTGTTGATAGGTGGTGGTTAAAAACAATAAGTGGTGATAGGTTGAGATGGTAAAAGATTAATAAAATATTAGTAAAATAATTTTTTTATATGACTAAAATATTCTCATGTTATGAGAATGTAAAGTATCCACCTCCCCATGAGAATACTTTATAGAAATATTTGATTAAAAATATTCTTGAAAATATGAAAATTCCTAGATAAATTTTTTAAAAAATTTTAAATAAAATATAAAAATTTAACATTCTATTAAAATATTTTTAAAAATCTGGGACTGATTTCACAAACCAAACACAACCTTGTTATTGACAAGAATATTTAAGTGTGGAATAACCGGATAAAGATAATGAAATTCTTAGCCTTGTGTTTTTGTTGTAATATAGCCAAGCTTCCAATTGTTTGTTCAGTATGAGTTGCAGAGTAAGGATACCTCATTTTAAGAAACTGAAGAGATAAATTTACGA
>JANHAO010014490.1:0-15285 GCA_026873985.1 Saraca asoca
TTTATGATTATTTTATTTGTTAATTAGGATATTGTTACAATTAAAAATTTTAATAATATTTTTTATTATATATATTTCTTTACATAGCATACTATTTATTATTTATAGTGATTTTTTTTATTTCATGTGCTATTTCATTAAATTGGATAATATATAAAATAACAAAAATTATTCAAATTTCATGGTTTTTAATCAATTGAAAAATTGGACAATATATAAAATAAAAAAAAATTTCAATTCCAATGGATTCGTCCGTTGGAATATTTTTTTCCCATGGACAATATCCGAGGTAAATTCCGTTGGACTAATAATTCCAATGGGCAAGGTCCGTTGGAATTTTCGTTTGAATCAATAACTCAGATTAATCCCAATTGGTATTCCAACGGCTGTGATCCATTGGAATATTCCGTTGGAATTGTTCGTTGGAATTGCCAATTCCAACGAGGGTTTTTCCAATGGACGAAATCTGTTAAAATTTTCGTTGGAATGTCTAATTCCAATGGATTTAGCTAAAATTCCAACGGATTTTTTTCATTGGAAAATCCTATTTTTCTTGTAGTGATAAAACATCTCCATGGACGTAGAGTCTGATGCTGTTCGGATTTAGCCGAACCATATTAAACCTTCGTGTTTCAACTTTTTTTGCTCCTTCCTCCCACCGTCTCTCGTTACTCACTGCTTAAACAATCAAGAAACAGCTAGGGTTCCAAAAAAACCCCTCCTGTTGGCTAGATTTAGGTGTAACCAAAATCCACTGTTAACAATACTAAAATAGTTTGGGTTTTCCAAAATTGATTAAGGGCTTTTGTCTAGCTCATTATTTTATTAATTAAACCTTAATCAAGTTGAACAAATACCTTATAATTAAACAAAATTTTGAGAAAGAAACTTCTTGCTCGAGTAAATATATAAAATTTCAAAAATTTATCTTTTCAATAGTATTTTTTCAAATTGATTTATGTCTTTTGCACATTATAGACTCTTAAGATAAAATCATAAATTAATTTTAAAAAATTCTTTAAATATCTTGAATATATGAATTGAATTTTTCAAAAAAAAAAAAAATAAAGTTACATTAATTCATTATTTTACTTCAAGAAGATTTACAAAAAGAATTATAACCAATTTAAAAATACATTAAGTCAAAATATAAATAAATCTCACATTCTCGGATCCATAATAATTTTACATTACAAATTATGGATTACATAAAATCTAAAAAAAAATTGTCTAAATTTGAGCCTTTGTAACATGAAAGGAAAATTTTCACTCTAATACCAATTGTTAAAAAAAATTGAATAAATTAAAATATTTTATTTATCAAAACTATTGAATCATGTTATAATGCATTAGATTTGTACATATAAATTTAATTAATAACAATAAAATTACCTAACACTATGTAAGAATCCATGATAACAAAGTACTCTTTTAGCATATTCACTTCTTATAACCCCAGAGAAAAAAGATAAAAAAGTATATTTGAAATCTTAATGGGGTAAATATAATTTTATTAGGGTATAATTAGGGATATGTATTGCTATAACCCTATTAAGTCAACTGATCTATTATCATTGACCCAGCGAAAAAGCTCACACTACTAAAGTTTATCAATGGCCTAGGTGTCATTAATAAAATTTGTACATGTAAATTTAATTAATAATAATAAAATTGTATCTAATATTACGTGAAAATCTATGATAGCAAAGTACTTATTTAGTAAGTTCACTTCTTGTAACCCTAACTGAGAAAAGAGAGAGAAAACTATATCTAAAATCTTAATTGTGCAACTATATTTCTATTAGAGTATAATTAGGGACATATCTTGCTGTAATCCTACTAGATTAATTGACTTATCATCATTGATTCAATGATAAGGCTTATACCATTAAAGTCTATCAATGACATAAGTATCATTATAAATTTAATAATTTGATCACATAATTAATTGATTCATAATAATTAATTATTGTAATCTTTATTCAATTTAATAATATATGATTTAATTAAATTATCATAGTCCAAATAGGAAAATTTCAACATACAACTGATGTACAAACAATCAACGGATTAAGGCTTGACAAATGGCCGGAGCCTGAGAGATTCCAACATTGAGAGTCTTCGAGAATCGTCTAGGTTTTAAGAGAAGGCAGGCACTTCTTTAAACAATCTTATTTGAACACTATGAATTTATATAATTAGTTATTTAAAGTTATTGAAACCTAATCAAGTTTTATTTTATATTACATTACATTATTATCATTGCAACAATGATACTCGATTAAGATTTTGATTTTGATTTCAAGTTCAAATTTTTTAAAAAAATCTGTACGTATTCGTTTAATTTTAAAAAAAAAAGTGATGTAGTAAGTATTTATTTAACTAGCAATTGTTAAAAAAACTAATAGAACAAAAGGAAAAAAAAGTGAGTTTTTTCATTGCTAGACTAAATCAATAATGCCACTCTCACTTCATTATTCTTATTCCTATTCCTATAAACAAGTGGGGAAATTCTGGATCTCACAAATTCTGGATCCCGCCAACTGACGAGATAATGTGATTAAAGAAGTGAAAACAAGGAAGCCAAACAAGAATTATTATATGCACTATTGGGTGGGAATCAATAAACTTGAATTTACTTATATCTATTCTTATATTATTACACGACTTGTATTATAATGCCATTTTTATTAATCCAACCATTGTAATGAATTACAAATAGCCATAACATTAATCTTATAAAAAAATTTTAAAAACCATTAGATAATAAATGTGTAATTAAATAGTTAACTCTTTTGCATATCTGAAAAAGTATGTATTACAATAATTTTAAAGCACTAAAAGAATATTATATCAATATCAAGTTTTACATATGTGATATATTTGATTGATATTTTAAATCCAATAATTAATTTGTTAAAATTCATTTCAATAAAAAGTAATGCAATACTGCAAAAGTATGTTTAACTTATACTAGTGTTAATTTATCCCATCCAATAAAAAATGCATTATTTTATGATATAGCAATTGGAATTATCCCAGCTGGCTCTAATAATTCACTTGTACGGACTGTTCTTGGAGTTAGAGATCATGTTTCTGCAGCAATGGCAATTTTAAAGGAGGTTCTCACTGCCACAGACGCATTTGCTGTTGAATGGTGTCAGACAGGTAAAATTCACTTGGGATTGAGAGTCTCATGTTAAGGTTTTGTCAGTGATGTGCTTGATCTATGGGGGAAACATCGAAGGTTCATGTTAAATGCATAGAACGCGGTAAAAAATAATTATAAAATATCAACATAATCTTAATTATTTATATTCTTAATTATAAAATATTAAAATACTAAAAAAATATTTTATTTATTTAAAGTTAAATGTGTAGAGTGTCATAAAAAATAACATCTTCCTTTTTAAAGAATTTTTTTTTATTATTATAATATCATATATTATTTTTTTAAAAAAATATGTAAATGACATAAAAAAAATTTAGTTATATATAAGTAATGTTTTCCTATGAAAAATATCTAACAAAACAAATGAAATTTAAATTGCTCAGCTGATTCTCATATTTGAAAGCATTGTTTTATGATCTTGTTTTTCAATATCTTGTCTGCTAATCTTTGATCACAGCCATTTTCAGAAAATGGTTTAGGGCTGAGATGCATTCCACGAAGGGTACGTGGAGTTGGAAATATGGATCTTAAAATATTCGTATACATGAAGGTATTGTTTGTTGAATTGGAAAGTCAATGACCACCTTCTGGGGTTTATCATTGTGTATATATGAACACCATATTGATGTTTCACAGTCTAACCTGTGTTGAAGTGCCAAGTGTGCTTTCAAAAATCCCTCATACCTGCCGCAGCAAGTATAGAAGTGACGATATGTGCTGTCAATATAAGAAAATAAAATTACATTATAATTAATAGTTATAATTTTTTATCTAATGATAAACATTTGATCCTAACAATTGTCTTATATATTGTCTTGTTTTGATGAGGTGAGGAAATCTACAATAAGCGTTTGTAGCTTAAAATAGATAATGAGATTCAAGAGTAAATTACATTTATCTTTTTTGAATTTCACCTTAAATTATATTTTGTATCTTTTATTTTTAGAAATATAAATTCACCATTTTATTTTTATATTTTAAATTTACATTTATCTTTTCTATTACAAAATAATAAAGATGTGAATGTATATTTTTAAAAGTAGAATAATGTTGGTGTAATTAAATTAAAGGAGGCGGATACAATCTACCTATAATTTACCCATAATTTAATTATTGCACTTGTGAAATAATTCAGATGGATTACAAGCCGACAATATAACTCCTTATATTGTTTATCTAGTAGTATTAATAGTCTAAATTACAGTTTGTCCATTTATTCATATCTGGAATAGTTTAATAGTAATAGTTTGAATTACAATTTATTCACATCTGTTTTGGGTTGTTTTCACTTTGTTTACATGAGTTTTAACAGCGATAGTTTAAATTACAGTTGTATATATGAATTAGTCACTTTGTGTTTTCCTTTACTACACTATTAAGTGTATGTAACGTATAATACTTTGAACCCTGTTAATAATGAATTGTAAAAAGCATGCTTGCATGGATGAATAAGAGAATTTTTTCTTCATATTAAAAAGGAAAGTAGCAAATAAAATTATTTATGATATAATAATTATATATTGAACAATTATACCAACTCTTCTATGAATTTTAAAAAGATTATGTAATCTCTTCTCCAATATTCACTAAAGTATTATCTATATATATATATATATGAATATATGGATCCATTATTTGTGTGCGTGAAATATAACAACATTTTACATAAATTATAAACAAATTTTAGAATTATGTTCTGAAACATACACGAAAAAACTTGTATCCATATATATTTTTGAAAATTTTATTAAATATTAAATAAAAGGGGGCTTTTGCTATAAAATCTTTTGTTTTCAACGCAATATATTTGGCAGTCGATGGCTGGCACATAGACATTGATTTAATCTTGACCTATTATTGTGGGCAGAGGAAGAGGGACAATAATTTCTTTCTGGTCCTTGAAGTTCAGAGTTAAATGCTTTTGATCCGACGTTAACTATCACCACTACCATTATTATAATGGTATTAGATCTAAAAGAAAATGAAAATAAAACAAAGTTGTTAGGATCATTAATATGAATAAAGGACCAACAAATTTTCTAAAAATTCAAAAATATCGGACCATCATTTTATAATCAGTGATGTCTGAAAATTAAATCCTAATCAAACATATAACTGTGAATGAACAAATTTTGCAATAACGATATTCAAACACTATATTGTAATATGGACCACGTATATTATATATATAAGTAATTTTTTATTTGATTTTTTAATAAAATTATTATTGTTATCATGAATTTTATTTTTAAAATCATTATCAATAGTTAATGATATGATAGAAAAATATTTCAGGATATTTTTAATGTAAAATACAAAAATAAATTCTAAAAAGGAAGTCATATTTATAAAATAAAAGTAGAGTCAAAATAGAATTTTTTTTGTCAAAATCATATTTTGACCAATCATAAATGGAAAATATTAGAAAATTGAAAACATTTAAGTGGAAGAAAGTGTAACAAAATTCAAAGTTTCAAAGAAGTCTATAAAAATCTTAAAAAAAAGAAGGAAATTTCTTATATTTTTCATAAAAATTCAACTAAAGTTAACGAATTTTTTCTCATCAAAGTATCATCCTTCAAGATAATAAATTAAAAATAAAAAAATAAACATTTATTTTCTTTTCTACGAATAAACCAGTAATTTATTTAGCTAAATGAAAACTCCCTCATTTTCCCACGCCCACAAAAAAAGGTAAGATATGGAACCAAGGACCATGAAACGATTTTCTTTTATTCCTTCCATTTTTTTATTTGTCATTTTTAGAGTTTTGTTATCCATTATTTTAAAAAAAAAATATATTTTTTTCATATTTTAGAGATGTTTGATACATTAGTTTTTTTTTTTAAAAAAAAAAACTCTCATTTAAGATGCCACTCCAAGCAACTTTAACTTATTATAATAGAATTTTTAATTAGTTTTTCCTTAATTTATCCCCCTTCTTGTAGTTAATTGATAGCTTATGTCCTAGTTAATTAAAAATTCTTATTTTTAATGTTTATTTTTTTAATACCATATTATTTTTAATATTTTGTTCACAAAGTCAAAGAGGACAAAAAAACTATGTATCATTGTATATTTAGCCCATGTCCATTAATTCAATATAAATAAATAGAAATAAGTGAATAAATAAATAAATATATGATGTCATATATATAATTAATTAAATTCTAGATAATTTTATTTTATTTTTAAATATTTTGATTGCATCAATATACTTTAACCTCAAAATAAATATGAATTAAATTACTTCATTATGATAAATGATATTAACATGTTCTCTTATGTCACTTTACATTTATAAGTTAATTCAACAACTAATTTTACTAAACATATTTAATAAAATCAGCAAGTGTATCAGCTTTTAACCAATAGCTAACATCTAACAATTAGTAAAATAATTAACAACTAGCTTTTTTAACTATCAGCTAACTTATTAGCTACTTACACCAAATAAACTCATATAAGAGGATTAATTCAAAGGGTTACAGATTGACAGTTATTAAAAAAAAATTATATAGATAATATATTTGTTGACGTGTGAATTCAGTCAATCTAAGTTCAGAATCCTAAATTGTAAATTGAGAGTGTAAAAAGAGAGAGAAAGAGAGGGAGTAAGAGTGAAAAAGGAAGAATAAGGAGACATCAGAAGTTTTTAACATAGTTCAGCCTAGTGCAATGCTTAAGTTCACGATTATTGTATTTTCTCTATTTATTTTTATAGATTATTTGTGTCTATTTTTATTGTTTTTTCATCCTCCTATATTTTACAAAGTAATCATCTCAGTCGATTCTCCTTTGTACAATGATTTCAACCTCTATTTATAGTTGTTGGAGTATACAATCTTAATGTAGTTCAAAAAAGGAAAAGAATCCAGAATCGACTTTGCTTCACAAATTTTCACATGCAAGTTGATTCATGCAAGTTGGTCCTTTTTTGGGTTTAATCACAGTGAGTGTGCTTCGATCTGTGGGCTAGACCTTATCCTCAACAACCTGAGATCGTTGCTTTAACCCTTGTTGACCAATAATTTGAGTTCACATTTAGTGACTTAATGTCTTGTTCTGGCAACCTTAATCCTGGTTGAGTTGAGCCTTTATTAGACAAACTCATCAGTTGGGCTTTTGCTAGCCTATTTGTTTGGTTCAAAAAATACCCATAATATTAACCCTTAGCTCTTAGCTCTTAGTGCGATTTGCGGACTAAGAGCTGTAATTTGCTTGCAAAAGCTTGCAATTATAATTTGCCATGTCATCATTTGGACTTTTGTTTCATTATTTTGTTTGTACCAACTCGTACCATTTTTATCACATTTAATGTGCACATTTTCTCATAGCTATCAGTGTGGCAATGACTGAACCTTGCTATTTGTTGGACCATTAGATCGAGGGTAGTTGTTCAGTCTCCAAATCTAACAGTAAGGTCATTTAAGCTATATAAAGTCAGAAAAACACTTTTTTTGTCATTACTTTGAAATCTAGTGCTCTGCTTCTTGCTTGTTTTTCAAATAGTTGCCGCCATTCTTTGCTTTCTTGTTTCCCAGGGCTTAATGACCCGACAGTCTCATTAATCAAGTCCCCCATGTTTTTAATGGTTTGGGTCTTAAATGTGGTGATATGAGGTATGTATGACTTGCAACATAAGGGGTTCCCATGGACAATTTCTCTTTGAGGATCCTAGGAAGTTTTGTACAGATCTTAGTTTATCCCCTCACGGTGATGCTGGTGAGTTCAATTCTTTCACCTTCGTTATTTTGTTTTCTGAAAGATGACTTAACGATTTGGTTTCTTAGAGCACACTAAGGGCAATAAAGCTGAAGGATAAGCTCTTATCTTAGGAGGAGGATAAGAAGAAGCTTGAGAGCAACTTGGTCGATGACCAAATGATGGATGACTTGCTCAATCCATATGTTGATCCTTCAACTTACCGGGGTTTAGTTCCTAAAAGTCAGCCTTCGTCTAGGGCCATGATAGTTATAGGCTTATTTTGATTTATATTTTTGGACCTTCATCTATACATTCCCCTTGTTGAGTAAGGCTTTCAATGAATTTTTAGCAATTTTCTTACTTTTCCAAGTTTACGCCAAGTTAGATGTTCAGAAGATTGTAGATGATAATATATAGGTTGACATGAATGGGCTCCTACAAATCATGACTTAATAAATATTAGTTAAAATGAATACCCAGTAGGTCAATAGATCTCAACTAGCAAACCATGACTTTGTTAAGATGAATGCCCAATAGGTCACGCCTCAGATAATAATGTATTAACCAAGTAGATCGCATCTCATCTAGCAGTGCATTGCCTAGGTAGGTTGTGCCTTAGCTTGCAATGAATTGTCTAGGTAGGTTATGCCTTAACTAGCAAAAGTTTAAGTGCCCAGGTAGGTTGCATGGACGTGCCTTATCTAGCATGAATTGAGTACCTGGGTAGATCATATGAATGTGCCTCAACTAGTACGAATTGAGTGCCTAGGTAGGTCACACGGATGCGCCTTAACTAGCATGAATCAAGTGTCTAGGTAGATCACACGGATATGCCTTAGCTAGCATGAGTCAAATGCCTAAGTAGGTCACATGGATGCACCTCAGCTAGCACAAATTGAGTGTTATGAGTTTTAGTACCCAGGTAAGTCGCACGGATGCGCCTTAGCTAACATGCCATGACTTCGTCATAGTGGGAATAGCTCATTTCCTATATAACACTTTGCTTAAAATTTATTTAAAGATTAGTAGACACATATATAAAAATTTAAGGAAATAATATTACAGAATTAGAAGTGCAAGCTAAAATTTATAAAAAATGGGGGCAAATGTTTAGCATTCCAACCTCATAGAAAATCATTCATTTCTGACCTTCTTTGTGGCTTGATTATCTAAGCCATCCTTCTAACTCTCTTTGTTACTCCTACCATTGCACCTCTTCTTATTCTAGTTGGAGCTATTTGCCTCATCCTTTTGATTGGATTTCTTTGGGCTAATGGTCTCTTTCCATCTGATTTCTTTGACATCTTGTTTATAAAACTTAGCTAGGTCTCTTATTGGAGACTTGTATATGATCTTGTATAACTTACCATCCTTGTGAAGTTCTGTTGAGATCGCTATTAGGATACTTTCATCTAAGGGATTCCCTACATCATTAACCTTGAGCCTGAACCAGGTGATGTAGTCTTTCAGCAGCTTATTCTTCCATTGAAAAAGTGTCGTGAGGTGGCAAAATGGTACAAGCTGCCTTCTCAGTACCTTGTCTCCTTTGACACTTTTCCCAACTGTCAATGCTACAAGTTAGGAGATTCTTAACTATCAATGTCTCTAAAAATGATTAGGAAGACACAACACTTACATAGAGAAATAGTTGTCTAAAGATCCATTTAAACATTGAATGTGTCCAGGTGGTCATATGGGTCATTATCCCCATTATACTGTGAGATGTGGAGATTTAAACTTGTGAGGGAGAAGCTCTATCTCAATCTCTCTAGTGAATAGTATCCTCTCTTCAAAATGATCTCGACTATCCCGAGCCTGAGGGTGCTCATCTAACTATTTATCCTCTGAAACAACTCTTCTACCATTGGGTCTTGTGTCTCAGATCACCAGTTAGAAGATTATTGGCTCTGTTTACCTCCCTGGTCATGGGAGCAGTGATTTGAGGTTCTATATCTCTCTTGCCCATGGCCTAGTGATTAGCGATCTAAAGTATGTCTCTAGTTGGTCCTATTCGAGCCTTCTATTCGACACGAACCCTCACATCATTGATTATCATGATCCTTGTGTGCTCAGTGGACTTCTGATCTTGTCTGTAAGTTAGAGGAGCGAGCTTAATTAGCACACTAATGTACTTGTTCAGTTAGCCTCTCCTCTTGAGCTCTTTCCGTGGCTATTGGAGCTCTCCTTTGGGCGTAGCAACCCCAACTTGGTTTCGTGCACCCTGTGCCTATGCTTGTACTGACACCCTAACCACATTAGCTATTAGCCTTAGAGTGAAAATTGTTAAGCCTTGAAAAGCTATTTAATCAAGACACTCTAAGCTACACATTAATTTTAATGTTAAAAAACAAATTTTAGACATTTGATTTTGATGATATAAGAATATATTTGTTTCATTGTTTTCATTATTTGTTACTAATTTCTATTTGATTTCAGGTTACATCAAGCACACAAAACTTTGATGCAAATGCAAGAAGATTATTTGTTTTTCATTTTATTTTTACTTAGGATTATATTGTAAATAAACTCATATAGTAGTTGATCCATATTTTTTTTAATAAGAAAAAGAAAGAAGAAGAGAAAAATATTTTGAAGAAAATCAAGTTTTTATAAAATAGTTTTCTATACTGTGAATCGACGTCACATCGATTTACATAAGAATTTTTTTTGCAAACACAAATCCAAGTTACATTAATTGATGCAATTCAAACTGACTTATCAAAACTTTAATTTTTTACCACTTCGATGCATATATCGATTGAACAATGAAAAGTAATACACTGTACATCGATTGTACACCAATGCATTAGTCAATTAACAGACCCCAATCAATGTCACATCGATGTATCAATGAACAAACCATTTTTTTGTTATAAAACGGTTATGCCAGTTATAACCACTTAACTACCATCTAACTGCTCTGTCTATATAAATGATTTTCCTTATGAAATCAACACAGTTGATAACGAATCATATACAATTGAGAAATATTTTCTTTTAGAGCTCAAAATGATTTCTCATAGAATTCTCTCTTTTTCACTTCTACTTTTTCTAAAGATATTCTTCATATTTTTTATCAAGCTTTCTGAATCATCTTCTATTCAAGCTCATCATTAGTATTGTTTAAGATTTACAACTTAAACACCTAGTATTGTATTTCTTACACCTTTTGATCTCTGTTTTTACTTTAAGATTTCTAGGGATTTAGAAATCTTATATAGATTAGCAAGTACCTATAAATGTTATGTATTTTTCTTAGGTTTAGAAGAGCCTGTGTCTAATTCTTCTAGGTTAGTAAGAAACTTATTAATTTCTTGTGGTTTATTATAAAACTGGCAATTCAAGAGCCTAATAATCCTGATATTTTTCTAATCAATTGAAAAGGTCTTTCAGTTAATGAAAGATCAAGTGGAGTAGACTTGAATTGCGATTTTAATTCAAGTTGAACCACTTTAAAAATCTATGTTTCAATTTTTATTTTCACTTGCATATTCTGTTATCTTTGTTAATTCTTATTATTTGCATATTTACATTATCAGTTTATAAATCTGCCATTAAATCATAGAACTAGTTTAAAACAAACAAAGATTGGATAAAAGTCTCGAACAAGATAAAGGAAAGATCCAAATCTAATTCAATTCCACGCATTTAATTTTAATTCTTACCCTCCACGTGCTATATTTCCTTTTTGGGACCTAACATTAGCCAATTCCTTTACTGTGTTCTCAAGTGCTTCATGACACTGCTTCCACAATTTGCACTCCATCAGTCCCAAGAAAAATAACAGTAGGCTGGTGATGGGCTGCTGGGGGCAAGCCAGCGACAATACTTGAAGCGGCGATGGTAGAAGTGCTTGTTGCAGGATGAACTAATTTCCACTGCTGTTTTATATGACCTTCAGGCTGGTCAGCTGGAGCGTTTAAACTTCTAGTAGTTCTTCTTTTACCCATCACAATTAGATGGAAAATCAACTAAAATGCAGAAAAATCAACCAGAATGCAGTTTAGACCCTCCTTTTAGCGCCAAAATGTTGACATGTGAATTTAGTCAACCTAAGTTTAGAATCCTAAATTGCAAATTGAGAGTGTAAAAAGAGAGAAAAAGAAAAAGAGTGAGAGAGAGAGGAAGAACAAGGAGACACCAGAAGCTTTTAACATGGTTCAGCCTAGTGCAATGCTAACATTCACGGTTATTGTATTTTCTCTGTCTATTTTTGCAGAGTATTTGTATCTGTTTTTATTATTTTTTCATCCTCCTATAGTTTGCAGAGTAATTGTCTTAGTCAATTCTCTTTTATATAATGATTTCAACTCTTATTTATAGTTGTTAGAGTGTACAATCTTGACATAATTCAAAAAAGAAAAAGAATCCAAAATGAGCTTTGCCTCACGAATTTCCACATATAAGTTTTTTTATGCAAGTTGATCCCTTCTTAGGTTTAACCATAATGAGCGTACTTTGATCTGTGGGCTAGACCTCGTCCTCATTGACCTAAGATTATTACTTTGACCCATATTGATTAATGATCTAAGTTTCCATTTAGTGACCTGATGCCTTATTTCAGCGATCTCAATCCTAGTTGAGCGAGGTCTTTATTAGTTGATTTCGTCCGTTAGACTTTTGCTAGCCTATTTGCTTAGTTCCAAAAATACTCACAACAATATTTATAATTTTTGTATTTCTAACAGCTCTTTTATAAAATTTATAATTTTTATACAAAGATAAAAAAATTAAAATCTTTTAAACAATTTTCAAGGATGGAACTATAATTTTCATTTACTTGTTACTCTATATGAAATCTATATACAATTATTATTTTTTATAACAAAATTAAGAAATTTTATATATAATTATAATTTTATGTTAATTTTTTTTATAAAAACTTAGAAAAATTCAAATATGTAAATGTATCACGTATCGGTTACATACCACCTTCCCCACGTTGTTGGAATTTCTAAGCAAACTATCTGACAATCAAACAGGACATCAGATACTCTTCTTTTCTTTTCTTTTTCTCGAAACTTTAGATTCTCTGCATCAATAAATAACCTTTTTTCAAAAGAAAATCTAATTATTTTTGTGTTTTCTGGCACACTGTTACTTTAATTAGGTGTGTTGATTTTAAATTATTAACGCTATAATATTCTAAGCTTTTTTTTTTTTTGCCACTGTATAATTACTCTAAATTTCTCTATGGCTTTTTTTTAATCAACAATAGTTTGTGAATGATATTTTTTATTGCGCCAAATAAAAGTCTCTATGTTTTTCTTTTTACATAAAGCATGCTATTTTGTGTTGTTTTCAATCAAATGTCAAATAAAAATTGCTCCAATTAATTAATTTGCTTATTCTATATTAATTATTATTTTATGTGTTTTAATTAAATGAAGGTTAAATTACTGTACTACTTTTAATAATTTTACCCAATTTCTAATGAGGTTTTTATAGTTTAAAAATTTTTAATTGGAATGTTATATTTTTTTTCTAATTAGATATTATTTTTTAAATTTTAAGGGATAATTTGTAACTTGTTTAAAATTTAAAAGTGTAATTTATAGATATTTAAAATTTAAGGAGGTAATTTGTCTCTCAATAAAACTTCAAGATTGTAAAGTGTATTTTTTTCATAAATGTTTAACAAATCACTCTTAAACTTAAAATTTATTTTCAAATGAAATTGATTCTTCCAAATCAAACAATTTAACCAAAAAAGAAAAATATAAAATACTTCCTTCAACTTTGAGATAGTTAAATTTTGTTCAATCAACTTTTGAAAATTTAAAATTCAAACTCTTAAACTATAAAAACTTTTTACATAAATTGTAAGAAATTTTAGGATTATGTTCGGAAAGGTACTAAAAAAAATTTGCATTCATACATGTAAATTTTATTAAATATTAAATAAAAGAGGGCTTTTGCTATATAAACTTTTGTTTTCAAATGTAATATATTTGATAGTTGATTTTATGCAATTGGTCTAACGATAGATGAATACATAATTGCACAAAATTTATAATATAATATGAATAAAATTGATTATTACGTAATATTATAAATTACACACAACAATCCTAACTATATTCAAATATTTAAAAAATATCAAATAAATCCACAAAAATTACATACATTAGTGCAATAGATAGCAATCATATAGTGAATTTTTTATATTCAAAAAATATGAAATTAATGTTTAAATAAATAGGAAAATAATTACATAAAACATTTTTATTTCTAAAAAATTCCAGAAAAATTATAATGGTAGTCCAATATGTAACAACTCACATGACGAAATTTTAGGAAAAATAAATTAGAAAAAATAAATAAATTTTTTTATTTTAAAAAATGAACAAATTATCACAAAAGAGCTCATAGATTGGAGCATAGTGACATAATTTTTATCATTATCTGTCATCTCTATAATGATGCGTAGCCCCACACATCGCTTGCGCCAACTACATAATCAAAATTGATTCAGTTTGCAAACTCATTTAATTCAGTCATGTTTTTTTTTAAAAAAAAAATTCTAGCATAGGTTTAATTATTCATATTATTCTTTATCAAAACCCTCCATCATTTTCACAAAATTGGCACTTATTTGTGAAATTAGAAAATATTACAACTAATTCAAGTTTGCAGAAAATTTTTTCTTTCAAGAATTTAAAACTAATAGTATAACAATTCGGATTTTTCAAAATTGATCGAGAGCTTTTTTCTGCCTCATCATTCTATTAATTGGAAAATAATTTTTTTCTGACCCTTGAAGTCCAGGTTTAAATGCTTTTGGTCCCAAGACTACCACTACCACCATCGCTGTAATCTTATAAGGTTTATAACACATTTTTCGAACAAAATTGAAAGAAAATGAAAATAAAAACGAAGTCATTAGGACCATCCATATCAATAAAGGACCATCAAATTTTTTAGAAATTCAAAAATATCGGACCACCATTTTATAATTAGTGATGTCTGAAGATTAAATCCTCATCAAACATGTAATTGTAAATGAACAAATTTTGTAATAACGGTATTCAACCACTATATCGTAATACGGACCACGTACATTTTATATATTTATATATATAAAAGCACTTTTTATTTACTTTTTTAATAAAATTAGATGATGATAAAATGATTATTATTATCATGAATTTTACTTTTAAAATCATTATCAATGTTTGATGATATGATAGAAAAATATTTGAGGTGAATTTTTTAATGTAAAATACAAAAATTGATTCTAAAAATGAAGTCATATTTTTTTTAAAATAAAAGTAGAGTCAAAATTGAATTTTTTTTTTTACCACAAAATGTATTTTGACCGGTCACAAATAGAAAATACTGGAAAATGGAAAATATTTATATAGAAGAAAGTGTAACAAAATTCAAAGTTTAAAAGAAATCTATAT